>APFE031541387.1:0-10702 GCA_000404065.3 Pinus taeda | reverse complement strand
ACTTCTAAATTGTATAGTTAGGAACTTGCATGCAGCGTGATTGATTGTTGCTAGACCCCTGTGGGGCTAGTGGGATCCACCTCTGTCCGCAGAGGGGATTTACCTCCGCAACACAGTGGCTTCAGGTGAAGTATCAAGGTGATTATTCCTTCATCTTTTTGACTGAGATGATACCTTTTAGAGCTTGCTGCCACAACAATGATGGCTCAAAAATGAGTTCCATTAAGCTTTAAGATAAGTCTGCAAGAGGCAACAAAGGAGCTGCTACAGGCAACAGATGGCAGTGTGAGGGTTTTGGAGGGCATCAAGGAGAAAAGAGTTGTGAAAAGAGGAAAGGGCAGCGTTAAGCTTCGGGAAGCAGGCCAAGAGGGACAAGGGAAATGCAAAGTTGGAGGAGGGAGCAATGACTAAGGAGAAAGGTTGGGTTAGTGAAACGGAGGAGAAGGGAAGGCAGCGTGGAGGGAATGAAGGTTGCAGCAGGGTTAAGGTAAGACTGCAAAAGCTAAGGAGGGGTTGCCGAGAGGATAGAAGGAAGCAGCAGGCAGCCTTAAGGGTTCGTTAAGGAAGCGACTATGGAGGAGGGGCTGCATTCAGCCCTAAAGGCTAATGCAAAGTTTGGAGAGCAGTGTGAGGGTTAAGGGATACAGAAATGGAGAAGGCCGCGGGGAGAAAAAGAAAATTTTGGAGGTTGTCGCGAGGGTTTGAGGCTGAACAAAGAAGGTTAGGATGGCGTTTGACCTGAAAGGACTTAGAAATATGCCCAAATAATATGAAAATTTATCGTCAAACCCCATATCTTCTTCCTTTACTGAATAATCTCAAATTATTGACCCTGCAAACAAAGATTTGAGACTAGAGCTTACCCTCCAGGCCTTAGATTTGTCTCAAATTCCAAAAATCTCCTTGAATAATGTTAGATCTACACCTGCACAAGTAAAAAATGAAATACCCAAAACCAAATATATACAAAAATAAAACTAAAACCCGAAACCCAAATGTTAGAAATTAAATGTTATTTTACAAAGACTTCAGATCTATACAAATAAAATACAAATCTATCATATCCGAGGAGTATGAGTCCGACTCTGCTCCTAAATTTGTAGAATCAAGCTCTTCCTAGCCAGATCTATCAATTAAACACGATATTAAAAGATAGATGAGTTTAAAAGAGGCACTAACCAAGAAACCCTGCAAGAGAAACTTCGTTAGATAAATCTTGGGATTTTAATCAAAAAGGCTCTTCAGTTCTTATGCGTTGGGAGTTGGTTGGTCCGACTGAGGACTCCCCCTCATGCCCAAGTTCTCAAATATAAAAGATCTTTGCAAACTCAAATCAAGTTGTCAGATCGATAGAGATATAAAATAATACCATAATCCACAAAAATTAGAGATACCTGCTAATTTAATTGAACTAAAATGCTATCTTGGATCAAATAACCTAAGCAAGATACCTATGCAGTAAATTATTTCCAAAGGTTAAAAATCAAAAGCTTCTAAAATATGCTTAAGCAGAACATTAAAAATAGTATTACCATAAGAAATAGGAGAGAAACGCCACCATCAATGAAAACCCCAAAGATTTTGCGTTATTATTATTTCAAAAAAATTACAAGAGAGCCTCAAGAGCTAGTACACGATTCAAAGATCGGATCTTTTATGAGACAAATGACCTCTAATTTATAGATAAATTCTCCAAACAACTAGTTGGCTTGATCCCCATTAAAGTAATCTCGACCATTTATAAAGATTTAATTATCTTTTAATCTCTATCGTCGAAATATTTACTTTTTGAGGAATTTTCAAATTTCTCTTTTAATTTGTTTTTAATTAGCTCAAAATTAGTCCACAAAGTCTTGGATAGATAGTGATCGTGTACTTTGTTAAGGCACTCCTTGATGTGAAGTCACTAGTTCAATTCCCCGCCCCAATCAGGGTGATGTATTAAACATGTTGAAGATGTAGTCGCAAAGCTTACAACAACAAAAAAATTAGCTCAAAAATAATTATTTTGAGCTAATTTCCTCAAACAATTGCCTTTGACTTAACCACTAAGCCTAAGGGTCCAAAATTTCTTGAAATTTTCAATATTACCTTGGAGGGGTACCTCCAAAAATTAATTTCTCCAAAATCCAGGAATTTTTTATTTTTGGAGAATTTATTTTTCCTAAGAATTAATTTTGACTCTAATTAATTAAATTTTTGGCTTAGGATTTTTAATTTATTTTTGCCAGAAAATTTAGTTAATTGACAAATGAGGGGATTAATAATTTTTTCCAACCCTCTAATATTTTAGCACCATGGCTAAAATATTATTTACATAAGATAATTACATTTCAACCATCAAAGCGGAAAAAGTCATTCGTTATAGACCCTCAATTATTTTACCCAATTCTGCAACTCAATATGATCTAGTAGACCAAGTGATTTGTAATAAAATAATTTAGCTAATTAACTAAAATTATTCGCAAATCACTTTACATAAGACTCGACTAAAACACTAGGGCTTACCTAAGATCTTAACGACAAAATCCACCCTAGCTTTGGAGTGAGGCAATAGAGAAAAACTTTGTCGATCATTTGTGTTTAAAAACACAGATGAATCGGTGAGACGAAAAACCTCCTAGGGTGGAAATCGTCATCAAAATAATAGTCTTACCTAAGTTGTTACATACATTATGGTCTTACTAAAATCATTTACATTATAAACTTGCAGAATGGTTTTACAACTTTGATATATTGTCGATTGATGATGAATCCTGGATAATCTGAACACTAGAACATGATGGAATCCCTTCACAAAAAAGTGTACTGCTATAGGGTAGTTGACACAGAGTGGTCAACAGGCCACCTCGAGGCACCCATTCAGATCACAACTTTTTCTATCTGTTCCATCAAGATCTGTGGAAGGAAGGAGGACGAAAAACGTAAGGCAAGAGGCTTGACATTTGTGAGATAATTCTTTTGTTATCTATTATCTTTGGTATCTTGTTATCTGAATGTATTTATGGACATTGAACTCTCTCTCTCTCTCACGTAAGGAAGAATTTTTTGGGTTTTCCCATTGTGGATTTTGCCCTGGCTTCAGGCCTAATTTTTGTGTCTCTTGTCTCATTATTGCACTGTCATCTTTACTTCTCATTAATATGTTAATGATTGAATTTTCTTTTGCATAACTGCTTGATGATATTAGATAACTTAATGCTAACTAATCATTGGTAGTTATTTGTTGAAAAAAATGAATCTAGCTTGGGCATGCTAGAAATCAACATGGTATCAGAGCGATGTTAGATCCAAGAGCAGTCTAGGGATGACAAAAAGAGGCCAAAGTCCTGTGGTATCTCAGGAGCAAAGCCGAAGGTCTTTTTCGGTTGTGTATGAAGACAAGTTACCCCAAATGTTCACGGATCGCTAAGCCGAGTTTCTTTGAAGCAATAGGCCTAGAACAGGCCTAACATTGCTACACTTATGTGTCAGGAACAAACCCAAATTATGTTTGTTGTGTTGAAATATCTAGGGCATTAGCATTAGGTGATTTATCTTCTATTTGTGATTGTTTATGAATGCCTTTTACTTGATTAGATTAGGGTATCTTCATGTTAGATTATTAAGGTTCTTCTTCATCAAACAGTAACCAATCCATGAACATAAATAGACAAGAGACACAACATGTAGGCTCTGAGCCAAGGTCGAAACCTCTCACTCTTTGAGAGTAAAACCCGCACAAATTCTTCTTATAGAGATTCCAATTGACAAATACCAAGACCAAGACCCTTGACCTAATAGCCTCCCCAAGACCAAGACACACGTCCTTTTTCCATCTTCTCGTCCTCTCTTCCACTTCGACCTTCTTCATAGCATAAACTGAGATCATCTCTTCTCATGACAATGAACTGCCATGTCATCAAAAATACCTTACTGCACTTGATGTATAACTGAGATACTGCAAGATAGCATCTATACAATGATTATATTCACGTCATAGATTACTGCCACTGTGATCCGAGCTTTAGTCTTGCTGCCTTTGATTTCCCTTCAACATGTTGCCATTCAAACTATTATTTCATCTATCACTGCTCATCCGAAATACAAAGAGGGAGATTCAATTTCTGTTGACTGAGATCAGACCTTTACTTTCCCTTCATCTCTTCCTCGTTGTCCCTTCTTCTTTTATTCGAACTTGACATCTAAATTGTTACTCCTTTATTGTTACTATGACTTGGAACTCAGAGGGATCTGAATTCCCCTACCAATTACTGAATTGTAGCATTCACCGAATCACTGAAATGGTTATGAATGGTTATGCATATCACTGGTAATCTGAACTTCTTCAGTCACAGTCATCCGAAAATTTCAAAGGAGAATGTCCAAAATTCTACGTTTGAGGAATAGACCGAGGTGCCTATTTATAGTTGTTGGTGCATATTAATAAGCCGACACAATACTTCGAATAGGTGTGTCTTCTTGAGTGAGCCGACATGAGCCATTATTTCATCTTCCAGGTCGACATAGAAAGAGGATTGTATGCTTGTCATTGGAGGGCTATTTGCTAGGTTACATTTGACATATCTTTATACATGACATTGTCTCTTTGACAAATCCTAATGCTCTCAATGGGAGCCATCTAAAGTAAACCTCTAGCTCATGAAACCATGAAGCAAGGTATTACAAAAATAATTTTATTCCCTTCATTTCATCATTTACAAAGATCATAATTACATGTCATTATGAAGAACGAACCTAGATACATTTTATAACACTCCCTCTTAACTAGGGAGGTATTCATAATGGTACTTGTTCATTCTCAATTTGAAGAATTTCTCATAAAAAAATCGAATTGGTAACCCATTTGTCTAGCATCATATCAACCAACATTGTTACATAGCAAGGCCTTGACCAACAACTCTATCCACATGATCAGAGCACAATGTTGGTGAGAGAAATGATTCATAGACACCATAATAATTCTCTTAAGGTACATACTCCACCCGGGTGTTCACAGAGTATGACCTTCTTTGAACTATTCTTATCTTGGATACCCAGTCCTCAAAAATATTGGTCCACGACTACTCTTATCTTGGATGCCCTATCTCATCCTCAAAGAGTATCAAATGTCAAATGATTACCCAATCCTCCATTCTATCTTCCCAGGTGAAGACTAGAATGATATGTCTATCTCTCCCTCTCAATTAGGGAGGACATATCTATTCCAATAAAGGAATGTACTCATTCCTACGCAAGGAATGTACCTAAGCTCCCTCTTGGCTTAGGAATTTCCAAGTTTCTTCCAAGTAAGAAACTTGTTTTTAAGCTCCCTCTTAATTAGGGACCTATAGCAACTCCGCAACCAGCTACTTGAAGAGCTCCTTCCTTCGATGTCATGAATTTCTTTGTCAAGGAGTCTTCACATTTTGGGGCTTCTTCATAGGGCACATACCATCCATCACTTTCATTCATGAGTTAGTCATGTCATTATTCCTTTCATCAGAAAGTGAACCATTAGCCTTCATCTGGCCTTGCTTCATGGCATGTTGCCTTCTTCATGCCATATTTTCCGGAAGGATCTTACATCCTTCTATATGGTCCTCTTGGAAGACATCCACAATTCTTCCCTTGGCAGACCTGCATAAACCCATCCAGATATTTGTTCAAAAATAAAAAATGAACACTTAAATCAAAATTACCTTTGTGATGGTCTTTCATCATGACATCTTCCTATAGGTAACAACATCCTGCATACATGTTGACACATCTCCCAAAGATATCCATTGTCAAGGGTCTCCATCTTTTCCAGACTTCCATCAGAGTCTTCATATCTTTCCAAGAGATTTCCTAATCAAATCTTTATTGGTCTTCTAGATGTTGCATATCTCATGATCTCTTCCTTCCTTTCACACATTTCTTTCCCAGGAGCTTCCAATCAGAGTTCTTCAATTGTAGTCAACCACCTCATACTAAATATGAGGACATATTATGTTGATTTCATCTAGTGTGACCTATGCCTTCCTACATCCTTTAAGAGGAGGAGATCCTTTTCCTTTGATCATGCTTCTTAAGATAGAAGTAGTGATCCATGTTACCTGCAACCATACAACATGACATTATAGTATTGAGTACAAGCATACATACCTCATTTACCTTTAAGTCATCTAGGCTTCTTTCAGCATCTTCCTTGATTGAAAAGATCTTCAACCCCTTGATCTGCTTCATCTCTTATGTCATCATACCATCATCCCATGGATTCCACAGGTTGGAGATCCTGATGAAACACTTGCTTCCACTCTAGATCGGTGAAATCCTCCAATGAGAATTCCATCAGAGAATCTTGAGGATAATGCATATCCTTATTCAGCAGATGTTTCCCTTTTGATTGATGTATGATGAGACTTGTCCTGGATGACTTTTTCCTTTGATTTTTCAATGAGATCACCAAGAGCTATATCCTTCAAAGTTGACTATCAAACATCCTTCATATTTCTTATGGTGATGTCACAAGGTCTTGCTTCTAATGCTTTTCTTCTTCCTTGGACTTCCTTCTTTCAGCTTCCTCCACTTCTTCGATGAAATGGACTTCTTCTCTATTCTTCTTGTTGTTGTGCTTCTTAAGCTAAGGACAACCTTTCTTGTAATATTCATAGCATTGAATCCTAGCTATGTTCTTCTTTCCTTTCGACTAAATATTTGAATCCTTTCATTTGATCCTTCAACACTTTTTCCCTCAACCTATCTTCTTCTATCTTGCATAAAAACCACAAGTTGTTGAATGGGATAGCCTCATACACATTGTTACCTGGTTCATCAGTTAGTCGATTTAGAACAATGAGGATTATCTCTCCCAGACCTTGCAATTGAGATCTTATGAAGATAATCCTTTATCCTTTGATACCTTCAATTTGTGTAGATCAGATCTAAGTGATGTGATCTTCTCTATCACATCTTCAAAGAATAGCTCTACCAGCCTATCATATATATCTCTTTGTTGTCTCCAATACTGTTATATAGGGATGAGGGATCTTCGATTAATTACATAAGAATCCTTCGAGCCTTTTGATCCCTTTCCATGTATTCAGAGGAGACCTTTCCATTGATATGTTCAATGACTTCACTTTCTTCGAGGACTATGTCTATCCTCCTTTTCCATGCAAGGAATTTCAATGACCCAACCAATGTTGAAATTTGGTACTGGAGGATAGGTGGTTCCCTAAGGCTTTGATCTTTGGCCTAGGGAAAAGTGTCCAAAAGAATTTAATTTTTCTCCTAACGAAACTTTATAATTTTTATAAAGTTAAATCTAATTTAAAAGTGACTTTAAGTGATAAAGTTACTAAAGTCTAATTTTAAAATGACTTTAATAAAGTTAATGTAAAATTAGAAAGAAAAAGTGACTTTGGAAATAAATGACTAAATGGGTCTTTATTAAAGTGGGGTGAGTTAAAAAATAAAAAGTGAGATTTAAATGAGCATTCAATCTCAGCCCTAGATCTCAATCTATTTTAGCCATTGGATTTAGAGGTTACCCAAAAGTCACTTAGGATTAGATTAAAGGAGGAAAAGGTGGCAAAAGGTCATTCATTCTTTCATGAGCAGATTGAGAGAAGGAGAGCAAGAGAGCAAGGGAGATTTCTGGACAAGGAGGAGGAGACAGCAGCTTGGCACACATTGCAAGGCAGCAGTTGAGCAGATTTGTACAGCTAATTCAGCACATAGTGAAACGCTGATTTTGGCACGATTTTCTAGAAATCCATACCACTAGTTTGCACAGAAATCGAGTGGTTTGCACAAAAATCTATTAGAATAATACTATTTTAGTTTAATGCTCATTCTTTTAGCTGTTGCTATTTTTATTCTTTTAGCAGTTTCTTAGATGAAACTGATTCTTTACATAGAAACTTGATGTTTTTTATCTTTGTAAATATCTCTGTATTATTATTGAGTATTGTTGCTCAATCAATCAATGAATTCATTTGGAAATCCATATGCGTGTTTCGCACTGTTTTATGGTATCAGAGCCAGGAAAAAAAAATTATTGAGAAGTTTATTCTCTCTGCATTTTAATCTCTTGAGTTCTTTTTGTCATTCCTGTCTAAGGTCGAGCCCTCTGTAAGCCAGATAGCCTTCACTGAGTCTTAGCTTCGGCTCTGCTCACTGTGATAAAAGCTTACAGTCGTCTATCTCGATACAGAAGAGGATCATTCGAAAGAATTCTTCAGCTGGTTTAAATTTTTTTTGGGCTGCAATCTGTGTAGCGCCACTTTCGTTTTGCTGGTATCGATGTTAGAATCGATTCAGTTTGCCATCGAAATTTTTTTGTTTTGAAGCTGCGGATTAAGTCATGGACGCGCAATTCAAGATCGCTGAGATCGTGGCACTGTTTCTCTCGGTCTTCAATTTTTTTTTTTGCACATAGTGGAGCTCTCGTTCTCGTAGTGCTCTTTCTCTCAGTCATCAAAGCGTATTTGGAACTGTGTTTATATAAGGCGGAGGAGACGTGCATTTACGTGCACTTGAATTCACGAGGCTTGTCAAGACTCGCTGTTGCGATCAAATCAGATCTTCCTCCGCCAAGGGTTCACGACTGCAGAGGATCTTTGTTTCTCCCTCCGCCAAGGGCTCACGACTGCAGACGCGTTTTCTGCTACAGATTTCGAGAATAGCAAGTTCAAGCCGTTTGTTTACACGCCTCGAACGATCGATTCTCGGACTTGGTAAAATGACGGCGGAAATGAAATAATTCTACTTCCCGTAACTGTTACCTGAATTACTTCATTAACTGTTGCTATATATATATGTATACGCTCTATTACAGTGAACGATTACCTGAAATTTTTTGGCGTGGTTCGAACAGCGGACCGATATTTATGAACTGTTACTCGTGATTTTTTTTTTGTGCCTCCACGTTACAGTAACAACGGATCGATATATATGACATATACGCCTCCAAGAACGTATATACCAGCGGATCGATATATGTGACATATACGCCTCCAAGAACATGTATACCAGAATCATCCGCGTGACAGCATCATCAGGGACTGCGTATACTTGCGTCTAGTTTCTCTACGACAAAAGTCAACGAAGCCGCCACAAAATCGGTGGATATCAAGGTTAGTGATATTACACAGTGGTTTAGTTATTGGCTGAGTCGTTCTCATTCACCCAGATCAGTTTCCAGCAGTAAGTAAGTAAGAGATTAGGTTTTCAGAAATCTGGGTATTTAGGCCGAGCCTCGTTCCCAGATTTTTATGGTACATAGTAACATTTCTTTACAGTGCTATGCAATTATTCTTTTTTTTTTTGTCATTATTCAAAAGTGGTAGCACAAACTCAGAATTTTTTCAGTGGTTATCCTAAGTAAAACTGTGCTTCTCAAGTTCGATCCTGTGTGGTAGAAGCAGCGTTTGGTATTTCTTCCTCAAAGAGCAAATTTCGGGTTATTTTTTTATATATACCAGCATCTATCAGATTCTGTTCAAATCAGTCAAATCTCATTATTACTTTCTTGGGAAACAAACAGATGGCTTCACTAACCAATCTAATGCTGGAAGGTAGCCAACGCTTCAATGGCACAAACTATAAGATCTGGAAACAGAGAATGTTGACCATTTTTGAATATAGGCGTAAAGACCAACTCGTTCTTAACAAAGAGTTCCGCCCTGGTACAACTGGCACCGATCAAGATAAGTTTGATGATCGAAATCGAGAGGCAGTTATGCTCCTCAAGCTCTCTGTCGCTGATGATCAGTTACCACAGATTCCCTCTGGCAAGACAGTTGCTGAGATCTGGCAACAAGGAACTACACGAGACATCCGACAAGAGCAGAGCTTTCTTTCTCAAAAATCAGTTGTTCTCCATCATGATGGATGAACATATGTCTTTACAGGAACATCTAAACAAGATTAAAGACATTCGAGATCAGCTCGAAGCCATTGGTCGCACCATGGAGGAAGAAGATATGGTAGTCATCACTCTCAAAAGTCTACCACAATCTTATGAGCACTTCATCGAAACACTAAACATTACTGCCACTAATGTTGATCTAAAGTTTCCAGAGTTATGCACCAAACTCATGCAGCAGGATCGATGGAAACAACAGTTTGGTAGTGGTGCAACATCAGCATCCTCAGAAAATGCTTTTGCTGCCAAATATCAGTCATCTCAGTCCTTTCAGCAGAAAGGTTCCTCTCAGTCTTTTAATCTTGCTAGGAAGAAAAATGTGCAGTGTAATTATTGCCACAAGTTCGGCCACATGAAGAAAGACTGCCGACAGGGAATTGCTTCTGAACAGAAGAAACAGGGAGGGCTTCATCAGACAGCAAATGTTGCAGAACATTCCGAGCAGACAGATTTTGCCTTTTACGCTTTTATGGCTAAAAGGTCTTCAGATCATATTCCATCATCTGCCTGGTACATTGACTCTGGTGCATCACACCATTTCTCTCACAGGCGTGACTGGTTTATTGACTTCTCACCTTTTAGTGATTCAGTGGTATTTGGCGGAGGTGAAAAATACACAGTAGATGGCAGAGGTACAGTTCAAATCCAGTCTGGTGGACACACACTTATCTTCCTGAATGTGTACTATGTTCCTGGGATGGAAATTAATCTGCTGTCTGTCAGTCAGATTATGAGGAACTCTCCTCAACTTGATGTAGTATTCAGTGTGCACAAATGCTCTATTATCGACAGGGAGACTAGTCTTACAGT
>APFE031541380.1:0-18083 GCA_000404065.3 Pinus taeda | reverse complement strand
GGTTGCAACTTGCCCATGTTGCTCGATTCGCTTGAAGACACCTGCAATATAGACTTTGACAAAACAACTGTGGAAACTTGGGCTGGCTGCAGAAAGTGACAAGATTCCGCAGCTTATAAACAAAAATCTAGTTCAAATAGCAACACAAACACATAGTCAAGAAACCACTTTAAATGCACTTTTTTAACTAATATGCAATGATACTGATGACTTAGAAGGTTCATATGAATGGGAAGAAGCTAGAAAAAGGTGTAGGAAAAATGCAAGTTTGGGACTCAACACCTACTACCCTTGGACTGAGGTAGGGATGTACTTCCTATTCACTTAGTACTAGCCTTAATTTTTTAGCTTGAGGAAGAAAAGGATAGAACCCATAGATGGAAGACGATTGCAGAGCCTAAGGTAGTTGCTAGTATTGGAAGAGTGGAAGAAAATATGATATGGCGCTCCTAAAATTTGATGAGGCAAACAAAAGAGACCAATTGTAGCAAACATAGAAGTTGCTACAAAAAAAAGGCCATCTTATTGCCTGTTTTTAAAAGATCAATGGTGTCAATTCTAAATTAGAATGATGGCATAAAGGGTTCTCTCACTCTAAAAAATATTATAAAATTTATTAACATAATCTTTTAGAGAAACATAAAAGAGAATGTCAATATTGTAGAATTTTACATTCATAATTTTGTGTTGCCTAACATGAACACATGGAAACCAAATATTTATTTAGGTGACGCACAATTGATGGCTTTAGCATCATGGCTAAGGCATGAAGAAATAATGGAAGAGGTAAAGAGATCATTAGATATGGAGATGAAGGAGTCATGCTTGATTATGTTATAACATCCTTCCTCACATGTCCTCAATGCCAACGATGCACTTCTAACAGAAGATCCGCACGGAGCAACAATTTACAAGGTAGGAATAATCTATCCTCCACGTTGAGGATAGCTTAAGACTCTTGGAAGAAGAGGGTTTGCAAGCCTAATAAAAAAGATGGAAAGCACTCCCCTACAACATGAAAATCAGGGAATATCACTCCCCTGATAGATCACATATTTCACTAGAAATAAATACATTTTATAATAGAATCATCCATAAAATTGAAATACAATGGACAATGTTAATATTTAAACCCCCTTTGCTGATGGGACTTTAGGAATATCAAAGAAAATAGGAATAGTCAAAATGATGGTGGGAAATTGAGGCAAGTGTAGGTTTTTATCCAACATGGACAACCACATTCAAGATTGCATGGGATATCTAGTCAAGGAAGAAGTATGGGACCTATTCATGTTTCAGGATGACCAAACTTGAATGGCTTGAGCAACAATTAGTCCTCCCTATATCTGCAAGGGCCCTCAGTAAGAAAGATCCTACACTATAGGGATTTTGGAAAAGCTATTAGCTATACATGTACTATGAGACATAAATTTGTCTTTTTTATTCAATATATCTATAGCTTCTTTAGAAATAGCTATTGGAGATGCAGTTGAAAAGAATGAAAAGAAGAAACACTACCCCATTACATTAGTAATGATATATTATATAGTAATTGAGAAAATATCAAATGTATACTAAAACTGTAGATACCTTTGGAGATTTATGCAAAAAAAACATTTGAAATCTATTGTTAAACTTTTGTACATGTCATTAGTATTCTAGATCTACAATTATCTACATTAGATATAAAAAAATTATCAAAAAATAAATTAAGAGTCTTATCTTTTCTTCATATTTTAAGTTAGCCTCAAAAAATATTCCAACAATAGATGTAACATAATACTAACTCATTTTGCTCAAACTCAGAGAAAGGTTTTATTTTCCTACTTCCGTAAAAGTTGTCGAAGGGCTATGCTCTCTCAATTTAAGTGTAGTGTGTATAGAGGGTGGGGTTGATTATGGTAGTTTATTCTTCTAATGCTATAGAAGGTATCAAATACATTGCAAATAAATAATTTGAGTTGTTTCTAATAAAGAAATATAAATATATATATTATTGTCGATTATTATATATTATATATATTATATATTTATTTTGATTTAAAAAAACATTTAATTACTTTAATAAAGTTGACACAGTGGGTCTTTTATAGTCAGAATTAATTTTACCAAAAAGCTAACTAATATAACGCATTATTTATAACAAAGGATAATATAACTGTTTTCCTACATTCAGTGCTGATACAAGACACGTAAACAACCACGTAACTGAACTCTTTCAACCTTTTTAAAAATATTATTGAAAAAACTGAAATTAAAAAATTTAAATTTTAAATTTTGAACTGAACTCTTTCAACCTTTTTAAAAATATTATTGAAAAAAATGAAATTAAAAAATATAAATTTTAAATTTCAAGATTTTTAAAAAGGGTTTAACATTAGGTAAAATAGGAAAACTATTTTAATTAGAAATTAAATATAAATCAAAATTAACTTAAACTGATAGTAAATATCTATATCATAACTTAGAGAAGCTGCCTAAAGTATAAATCCGTAATTCAATAGCTATTGGAAAGACAAAGCAAATCTAATTAATTATATAAAAGGCTATCAAACACTTCATAGGATGACTGCCCTAATCCTGCTGCTGATTTTGATATTGAGATTCATTTGAGGAGCCGGGATGGCTGCCTTCTTCCGTAATTTCAGTCAACAGCAATTGAGGAGAACCCGGACTCGAGTGGACTGCATGCGTATAGCCATAACCAGCAGGATAACCCACAAATTCCGGAACGCCGTACTGATAAATATCAAAAGCTACTGGATTTGAGTTACCATAATTATGAATAGCGTGATTTGGATTAACATTAGGCCAGTCTGGATATGGCGTTAACGAAAATGGATTCCAGCCCTGATTAACATCCAAGGCAGGATTACCAAACCCTTGACCAGGAATAAAGCCCGACTGATGGATGTCAAACCCATTGGCACTGGCGGTATGAGTAGTAGAGTTGACACGGTTGGGCGTGGACATCGGACTCTCATTGGCTAATTTGCAATACAACTGATGACCGTCATCTGTCAACTTAATGGGCTCCTCTAGGGCACGATTGGCCGCCTCTACCGTCTTGAAAATAAAGATTCCATATCCACTAGACTTGCCCGTATTCTTATTAAACCCTTTGGGCCCCTCTTCGATCTCGCCGTACTGCGAAAACAAACGTACAAGAGCACCAGCCTCCATGTCTACCGGAACGTTGCCCACGTAAATCTTCCGTCGATGTAACTCCTCCTCTGGCTGAGAAGGGTAGAAGCCTGCGGGGGCAAATTTGCACACCGCAATGCGACCGTCGATCATTTTGCTAGGCTCCTTCAACGCATTGATTGCACCGTTAACCTGCTTGAACAGGACAAAACCGTATCCCTTACTCCTCCCGCTTCTCTTGTCCCTGATCACGCTGCTTTCATCCAATTCACCGAAAGGAGAGAATACGGCAGCGAGCGACTGGTCGTTTGTCTCCGGGCCAAGACCACGCACAAATAGTTTTTTGAGCGCAGTGTTCCTTACAGCGATGGAACGCACTTGATCCCGAACATACCTATGTTCAGTCGCTGCCTCCTGCACAAGCTCCATCAATTGCTCACGGCTTAAGGTATTTAGAATGTTCACTGTGTCTTGGACTGTCAAATCCTCCATAAGGTCATTCTCTTCCTCCTTTCCATTCTTTAAAGACAAGTTCATTGACCCTTGCTCCTTTGATTCCATGATTTTCGTATGTTTCTTCTATATTATCTTGTCTGCCCACAAACAGCGAATTTGTCCAGGAAAATTTCTCCCTAGTGTTTCGGGAGTTTTGGTAGTCTCACTTTCTGAAATATATGTTTCTTCTATATTATCTTGTCTGCCCACAAACAGCGAATTTGTCCAGGAAAATACCTTCTCCCTAGTGTTTCGGAAGTTTTGGTAGTCTCACTTTCTGAAATAAATAGATCCGGAAGATGATAAAAGGAGGAAATCCACTACAAACACTAAATATGGTTAGACCCGACTAATGAACAAATCGCTGTTTGTTTAACTTAGATATACACCCTGGCCAAATGGAATGGTGTGAACCGACTCTCTCATTTAAATCATATTTTAATTATTTTCTACTCTTTGTCCCACACGAGCCGACTTCATCTTTCTTTCCTATTAAAATTGTGTCTTCCTCTAATGAGACTGAACATTAAACAAAGTTTCTATTTAATGTTGTTTTTCCATTTCACCAGAAAGGCCCATGTGGCATTTCTGTATATTAACTAATATTTTACAAAATATCAATAATAATTTTGCTTTAATATTTATATTAATTTCATATGGGAAATAATTAAAGTTAAAAAAAGTTTATTCCATTGATAGATGTTTTTATATATAAACATTAATCATTATTTATTTTTTTCATATATTAAAATAATATTAATTTTATATTTATAATATTAAAAATTATTTAACATAACTATTACCAAAATAAATCAAATAAATTAAAGTTCAAAACTATTATAAAATAAATTTTTAAATTTCCATGCAAGTGAGGAAATCAACTAAATTATAAATTATATAAAATAATTTAAAAGTAAAACAATTCTTTACCTTTACAACATTAATAGTCTATTTCTTAGTCAGGGTTTGTGTCATTCTTTCTATGCTTAAAAATTGACATATTCAATAAATATTTTTTAACTTCAACCCCTCTATATATATAATATATTATATATATATAATATATATTAATATATATTATATATATTATAAGATATAATATTATAAACACATAATAAGTGTCCTCTAACTAAATCATAAGAAATGAAAGAATGTTGAATGTTTGAAAAGTTCTTTTTACATGCTTTGTAATAGTTTATACCAAGCTAAAAAGTAAAAAGATTCTTTCATTATTTATATTGATAAAACTAATAGAAATAATAATAATAATGATAAAATTAATGGTACTAATAAAAAAAAGTTTTTTAATCATGACTTTTTTATATCACTTAAATGTAACTTGATTTTCATATAATATGATGTTATTTATTAGAAGAATAGAAAATTCATAGTAGAAATAATGTAAGATAACAATATTTAGAGCAGAAATGACATATTTGTAAGAGAATATGAATACCACAAGTAGTAATACCTCTATTGATAAAAGCAATATTCACTTGTTTCTTTAAGGAGGGGACCTATATATGAGGAGAGCTTAAATTACAATATGAATCACATGACATTCCATTAACTTGCTTCCACTATATTATATAGTTTTTTTTACCTCTTAGGAAAATTCTACTAACGGAAATTTTTGGTTGAAGAAACACTCTTGCAAGCCTTGTTAAAATTATTGCTTTCAAACAATATCTATTACATGGGCCTTTTTTAATATACATGGCTTCAATAAAAAGAACCATTCTATTACTTACATGGTTTAGAATAGGACACTACATAACCTCACATTTATAAACCACCATTCTCCTCAAAGATAGAGATGAAGGTATTATTAAAGGAACTTTAATGGTTCTCATGGAACACCTACAAAATACACATCCTTCCATTGTACTATTGCCTCTTCTATAATTCACTAATGGAGACTACCATTCTCTTTTGTTGAGGTCATCATTTTCCTACAACTAAATATAACCTTCTTCACCTTGTTTTGGAAGGAATGTTTCAATATAGGAATTAGAGATAACCACTTTTTAAGTATGAGTCATGAAAGATTGGATGAATTTTAATTGGCTAGGACACTCAAAATTCATAAGTTGCTAACCCAATATGTTTGACGACCTTATATGAACCATAAAAATTTGAAGAAAGCTTCTAGTGGTGGTTGCATTTAACTAAAGTCATCTTACAAGGCCATAGATGGAAGAAAATGTGATTCCTTTCATCAAAACGACATTTAAAATGATGATGGTCCTATTTTGATTCATCACCTAATCATTATTTGGAGGTAACAGGATGTTAGCTCAATATAAAAGGGCATTGTCAAAATCTTACACCTTATAGACTCACAGTAAATTGGATGGTATTGATTGTGGCATTTGGCCATGGAGAATTTCAAAAAGAATTATTCAAGTGACACCATGATAAGTTATAATATATTATTGTTCAACTTGAGGTAGCCTCTAGGCTCATCATGATTGTCTTTCCAAAGCAACACACCTCAAATATGCTTACAAATACTTATTGACATATTTAACATCACTATTAATTTCGTGGTGATATGTGGTGTTAAGTTTCTATTGATTTCCCTAGTGCTAAGTCAACTGTTTCTATAATTAAAAGTGAGCATGGTGTAATGATACATCAAAATTTAAATTTAAATAGTTATGTAGTTGTAATGGTCTTAAAGGGGGTATTAAAGAGCACAAATTGAGAATATTTGATAAAGTGATCAGCGACAACAATTATTACAAATTTATTATTGAATTTTGATAACCCATAATAAAGTCCATACAAATGTCAATCCATATAAATAATGCAATGCCCAAAGATTAAAGGTTCTGCTATCTCTAATTTATAAAATACCATGTATATTTTGCTAGATAGTTCATTAAAATATATCTCATAAAATAAACTAAATCCTATCATATGATGATTAAATTTTTATAGCTTCCATATTTGTTCATTGTTGATTTTCCACTTATGCATGAAATAAATAAAATTCCTAAAATAGAGAAAAAAAACACAACCGCACACCAACCACAATGAACACAAATTTTCTCTGATAAAATCTATAGGAGAAAGCTTAGCTAAAAGGCGAGGTTGTTATGTTCTTGATCTGATAATCACCCAATGAGTGACCTTAGTTAAAATTTTATTAAATGAAGGTATTACAGACTCATGTGTTGTTGCGTGTGTCTATGTTATTTAAGTAACGGATCGATCATATTGCAAATACACAGACACTTGAAATGGAAACTGTAGAGAAATATAGTAAGCAAAGACAAGAACACAAGAAATTAATGAGTTCACATTATCCCCCAGGGCTACATCTTCGGTCCAGCTTTCAGTGGTGGCCTTCTTTTAATGTGTCTTGAAGTAGAGAAATACAATGAAGGAGCTCAATATGAGTCTCCTGAAATAGATTGGCTTGGCAAGGTTGTTCTTGGATTCCCCAAACCACGGGAGTACATAGACTCTCTTCTCTACCAGCTCTTTGACCTCTCTAGTCTGATAGATCCTCTCAGGGATGCCTTGAATCTCTCAAGCTATCTAGTGCTCAACACTACCTTTGGTCAGCTTGGCCCTACTGTCTTCTTCTACTTTTTTCCTTGTTGGTTCTTCTCTTCTTTGTCTTCGGTCTTCAGTGTTCCTCTTCGGGTCCCTCACTCCTCCCTCCTTTCTGTTCTCTATTCTTAGCTTTAAGGCCATTCGGGCTCATGGCGATTCGGTTCCTCTTCCACCTTCATCGGATTGCCTGCTTGCAATTGCGCTTGGAGTTCCCTGTTCTTGGCATCATCATCAAGCTCACATGGAGTGGCCGCTTGTCCTCCTACGAACTGCGCCAACCTACGTCGTCAGTTCAATTCTTCGTTTACATCATGGAATGAGTCTTCCACCACCTTGGCAGTCAAAGCAGACCTCAGATTCTTCTAAATCATGGCTCATTCCCTCGTTAAATTAGGCTTGTCCATCAGGCATGATCTCAGCCATTAGATTTGGAGCCCCCAGATTTGACGTCATTCGGTCGTCCTGTGCGGCTGACTAGCTCGACCATTAGTGCGTGATGAGCAGCAATTTTCTCTCTCGTCCGCTTGCCAGGCGCTAGGCGCTAAGTGGAATTGCTATTTTTCCATCAAAACTACTTAACACCCATGGATGCCCCTGATCAATACTGCCGGTTTTTGGAGCGGGTCCTGCCTTTAGCGCTTTGCCTTTTGTCCCATGATTTTCTCGGCTCCCACATGACCGAGTGCTCGGGGCTTCTCCATTTTGAGGTTTTTTGCCTAGCGATATCAAAAACTGCCTCTGTTTCCCGGTCTAGGCTTCCCAGGGGCTAATTATGCTTCCTGCACAGTCTCCATGGGCCTTGGGTAGTAAGCTATGACTGAGGTCCTCGTCGTTCCATGTTGGCTACCATTGCCATTTGTTTAGAGAAGTTCTTGATCACTGTTTTAAATCCTTTGAAGTTTGTCCTGACCTGGTACAACCATGGCTCCGTTAATCATTCTTTATGGATCCAATTCAAATCACGGCCTTCCCACTGAAAAGCTTTTGGACCACCAAAATTTGGTTTTCTTTCAAGCATCGACTAAGCGAGGGTACTGGTGTCTCACTTGCCCAATCTCAATCCACTTTTCACTGCTCAGCTTCAAACCTTGGAGTCCAATTCTAAGGTACTCAACATCTCCTCTGTGCGTTGTCCTCACCTTCTTGTCCAAGACTATGTCTTCCTGTAATTCATTAATATATTTAGGTAGCAGGTCATCAATAGAAGGCAATTGACTTTGCTCTTCAGGATCCTCAATCATTGAGGGGTCAAATAATCTCAAGCAATTTGCATTTACGACTGAGTAGATGTGCATGTACGTTGGTAGATCAAGGCGAAAATAATTTTCACCAATCTTCTCAAGTATCCTAAAAGGTCCATACCTGATAGGCTTTAGCTTTTTACCTTCACCTTGCATCTTGTCCTTGCTGATATATAGCCAAACCTGGTCTCCAACTTGACAACTATGCTCCATCTTATGCTTGTCATGCCTTGCCTTGTATTCTGCTTGGCTCTTTTCCAGCTGTTCCTATATTGCTTGGTGGATCTCCTAGATCTGTTCAATGAACCTAGTTTCCTAGTCCACATTACTGTGTCCAACAACTGTGGTATCTTTACAAAAGACAAAATCCAAAGGAGACCTTGGTATGAAACCAAAACAGGTCTTAAAAGGAGACCTCTATGTAGAAGAGTGTTTTTCTTTGTTGTAAGCATGTTGCACATAACATACGTGTTCATCCCAAAGCTTAGGATGTTTGCTACAATATCCTTTGAGTAACTAGATCATTGTCCCGTTAACTAGTTCTCTCTGGCCATAGGTTTGTGGATTAAAAGTTGTGCTTTTCTTTAGTTGGGTGTCCATTAACTCCCACAGACTTGATCAAAACTTCCCCATAAAGCAGGTGTCTCGATCAGATACAATAGAAGTGGGTAATCCAAAATGAACTCATACATGTTCAAAGAATAGTTTTGCAGTTTGTTCAACTGTAATCTGTTTATTACAAGGTATCAAAATACACATTTTGCTGAACCTATCCACAACCACAAATAGATAATCATGACCTTTCCTAGATTTAGGCAGTCCTCCAACAAAATCCATGGAAACACTTTCCCAAGAGTGAGAAGGAACTGGTAATGGAGTGTACAAGCCTATTTTTCTATTGCTAGGCTTGCCTTTAGCACACATAGTACACCCTCTTACATATCTAGAAACTATCTCGTTCATTTTCAGCCAATAACAAAATCTTTGCAGCTATGAAACTGTTTTACTTACCCCAAAGTGACCTGATATCAGAGAAGTGTGTGCCTCTCTGATTATCTTTACTCTATATATTTGTGGAATGCAGAGTTTCCCACAATGATATAAGATTCGGTCCTTCACATGATAATCCAATTCTTCTACCCTTTTGCCTTGACTCAAAGTTGCACATACATCTTTAAATTCTATATCTTGAACATATTGTTCAATGTAACTTTCATGTAGTACAAAATTATGCTTAAGTATAGTAGATGCATTTATAATGGGTCTATACAACATGTCTGCAACTTTGTTATGTATGCCCTTTTTGTATCTGATAACCAAATGAAACTGTTGTAGAAAACCCATGCACCTGTAATGTCTTGATTGTTGCAACTTAGTTTAGGAGTGTAGATATTGAAGTGTTTGATGATCAGTATGTATTACTGTCTCTTTTCCCATTAAATAATGTTTCCACTTTTTCACACTTTGAACTAATGCATACAATTCTTTATCATTTGTAGGATAGTTAACTACTGCAGGATTAAAAGTCTCAGAACGATAACATATGGGTTTACTATGTTGTGTCAACACTTCTCCCATGGCATAGTCACTAGCATCTGTTTGAATCTCAAATGGTCTTTGTAGATAAGGCAGTGCTAGTACAGGTGTTGTATTAATCTTTTCTTTCAAGTTGTCGAAGACTTTTTTATGTTTGCCTCCCCACTGAAACACCTTGTTCAATCTTGTCAAAGCATGTAAGGGAGCTACAATTGAGGAAAAGTTCGAGATGAAATTCCTCCAATATTGTGTTGCTCCTAAGAAGCTTCTCACTTCTGTAGCAGACTTGGGCTTAGGTCAGTTTACAATGATTGCCACTTTAGAGGGATCTATTTTCAATTCACCACCCCCTACTATATGACCCAAATAATTTAGAGATGTTTTGCCAAATGCACATTTGGAGAGTTTAACATAAAAATTTTCTCTTTTCAAAACGTCTACTGTCTGCTTAACATGCTTTAAGTGTTCCTCCCATGTTTTACTAAAAATCAAAATGTCATCCAGATACACAATAACGAAATCATCAAGAAAAGGTCTGAGTACATCATTCATTAGTCTCATGAAAGTAGCAGGGGCATTAGTCAATCCAAAAGGCATAACCAACCACTTATACAATCCATGCTTTGCTTTGAAAGCAGTCTTCCATGAATCTTGCTCTGCAACTCTGACTTGATGGTATTCACTGTACAAATCTAGTTTGGTGAAATAAACAACTTCCTTCAATTGATATAAAATATCATCTATGTGAGGAAGGGGATAACGATTTTTTATTGTTATCTTATTCAGTGCTCAGTAGTCAATGAAAATTCTCCATGAACCATCTTTCTTTCTCACCAAAACGATTGGTGACCCACATGGTGATGTGCTAGGCCTGATGAACCCCTTCTCAAGCAACTCCTGCACCTGCTTCTTGATTTTAGCATTCTCTAAAGGAGACAACCTGTACATTGAAATGTTAGGCAATGGAACATCTTGCTGCAAAATAATATCATGTACTATTTCCTTTTTGGGTGGCAAACCTTTAGGTTCTTGAAATAGAACATCATACTTTGAAATAATCTTTTCTATATCAGTTTGCTGCTTAGTATTACAACCCTCAAATACATTGGTTCTATCAAGTTTCTTTTCGTTTACAACCATTAGCAAGAATTGTTTGCATGAATTTATCATTCTTTTCATCTACCCTGAGTTTATGATAGTATAATTATTCTTGAGCTTGTGAGCTCTTACAAAGTATTTGATTCCATCTTTAACTAGTAGATACTTCTTGTCAGATCTATAGAAAATGGCTTTTCTATCATACAAGTAAGGACTCCCTAAAATAATTCCACATATATCCAAAGGAATTATGTCTAACTCAGCCTCATCTACAAATGTTGACCCAAAAGAAAACAAGAGTTTGCACTATCTAGTCACTTGTAGTTGTGCTTTATCATTGAACCATCCTAATGGGTATGGTTTATTGTGAGGTGTAGTTGCTAATCCCAATTTCTTTACAATTGCTTCAGAAATCAAATTTACTTGTGAGCCACTATCAAACAAAGTATCAATCTTTTGATGTTTGGAAACAACTTGAATATGGAAAAGCTCATGTCTTTTTCTCTCATGTTCTTCATCAATAACAGATTGAGCATAATTACTAGTAGATGCTTCAGAATTCTTACCTTTTATACCTGTGCCTACAATGATTGTTTCATCTCCCGAGTCTGACTCAAAATCTTTCTGAATAGCTGCAACAGTCTTCTTCTTCTTGCCCTTGGATTTCTTAGGTCTCAACTTTAGATGCAAAATCCAACAGTGCTCATCATCATGCCCATCCGTTTTACAGTGAGTACATGAAGCTTTTCTTTTCTATGCAGTGTTAGCCTTCCTTGCTTTCCACTTCTTCTTTCTTTTCTCCTTGCTCTTACTTACAGTGGGTTGTGATGGTCCCGCAACTTCCGGAGTTCCATTCTTTCCTCTAGCTTGTAGATGAGTAGCCTGTACAAATACCTCATCTATACTAGTAGGATTAAACATGAGGATGGTATGTCCCATGTCCCGCTTTTACCACTTAACCTTTTGTCCCATGGTTTTCCCAGCTCCCACGCAGCCAAGTGCTCGAGGCTTCTCCATTTTGAGGTTTTTAGCCTAGTAATCGCGCATCAGAAACTACCTCTGTTTCCTTATCTGGGCCTCCCAGGGGCTAATTTTTCCTCCTGTGTAGTCTCCATGGGCCTCAGTCAGCTCTCTTTGACCGAGGTCCTCGTCATTCCACGCTGGCTACCACTGCCACTGATTTAAAAGTGTTCTTGATTGCTATTTTAAATCCTTTGAAGTCTATCCCGACCTGAAACAACCATGGTTCTGTTAATCATTCTTTATAGATCCAATTCAGATCAGTTCTCTGTTTTTTTAATTGAAATAATGCAAGTATGAAGGAGAATACACTCTCTATGGAGTTGCCTAAGACATGTGGCCTATTAAGATATCACTACAGAGAATTAATTCTCTATATATTCCAATAACTAAGTAAGGATTATGTTTGACTCATCCAACTCTTAAGTAAAGTTTCAAATTTGACCCTTTTAAAATATTCCATGCATTAATATACCATTTTGCATGAGTAATGGGAGTTGATGTGGCATGTTGTTAAACCATGGTGATTAAATCAAAAGGCCAACTTTTGGGAGGAACAAAATTTTCACACAAACTTTGATTGATATCCTTCTTACACTATTGGAAATTTATTTTAGTGTCTAACCCTATCATGGGGTCTAGCACAAGTGAGTTTTTGTGCCACAAAAAATTTCATTCAATGCCTAAAATTCACTTTGGAAGGTTTTAGACCCCAATTCTCCAAATTGAGACCCACCAATGAAAATGACCCTATAATATGTTCTAAATTTTCCTTCTATGAAAACATCGAGGTGGATGAAAAATATTCTAATATTTTAATATAATTCACTAAATGAGGTGAGGAACATTTTCCTCTAACTTCTCCTTGGAGTACCATTTTTTGCTACCCAAAGGTTATCCTTTGAACCCAATCTAGCTGAGACCGTCCTAACCATGTCATATAGTTTGGGATCACTTCAATAAGATTTTATCCTCTTTCAAATTTTCATAGGATTACAAAGTTAGATTCTCTATGGATGGTAGAACATGTTCCTTTTGCTATTACAACATGAAGAGTCATAGAGTTTGATCTTGTATACACAATTTTACATTTCTTTAACTCCCCTACCTGCTAATTCACATCAAGAAGTGGCATTTTTTTGATTTAGAGATGATATATCCATTAAACATGAAGAAAAGTGCTAAGAAGAAGCTCTCAGGACCATCCTATAGGAAACCATATAATCCTACAGGAAAGTTTCATATTCCTATAGGAAAATTCTAAATTAGATATTAATGGAAAAACTAAATGATTGAAAGCATAAATATCATAAAGAAACTAATTTCTATCATGTACATTTAATAAAAACAACTCAGCAAATTAGAAAGAATAAGTTAATAATCTTCTATTGGAGCATGCAAAGTACATCACTCACAAAACTAATTGCAACATAAAATGAAAGATTAAATATCTTGGAAAATAAGAATTAATATGAGAATGATAAGGCTACATAGGGGAATTATAACTTAGATGGGTAGACACTCCCAAAGGTGCTTACAAACCAGGGAAAATTTTAGGGGCTAATATTCGCAAGTGAGCTAATTTTCTATGCCTTTTCTGAAAAAGATATTTGCCAATTTTGAGTTTTTTCTAAAAATTATTCACCCAAATTTTACGTTAGACATTTATTTTACCTTAAGAATCATCAAAAGTTTATATAAAGACTCTATGAAATTATTAGAAATTTCAATATTTTTACAAAAACATTGCCAAATATTTTATAGATTGCATATTAAAGGCTAGTGATATTCACTAAGGTTTATAAACTTTAAGGTAAATTTCCATCCTTCAAATAAAATATAATGGTAGCTACTTGGAAATAAATACTATCTTTCCATTAATACATAATTCCAAATGTAAGTAAAACTATAAATCTACAATGTAATTAAAGTAATGTTCTTTCTCTTCAACCTTGAGTCATAGCCTCAATGTAAACATGCCCCCTGGTATTGTTATGGAATTTAACCCACATAGTCTTGAGTTCCACCATGGTAGCTGAGAGAGTAGAGTTACCTTTTTTCGTGATAGGTTGTTGGTAGCCTATTCGTATATGATATCTTCCTCCAAAAACCTATCAAATATATGTACGTATGCTTCTAAAGCTCATAAAAATATGAGTATGATTACATTTCCTAGGAAATTACTCAACCCAAAGTAAAATTGCATTAAAATGTATAATTAACAAGGACATAAATCCATGATTTAAGGTGGACAAAGGGCTATATATGGGCCTTTCATCATCCATTGAATATATGACTTCCCATCCCTGAGAAAATGTACACGTTAATCTTATTGATCATATTGTTGGTCCTCTTGATCATAATTTTCTTTGTACCCTGACCTCTGGTAACAAGCTAAATTCCTAGTGAATTCTCCTAGATAATAAAAATCTGGTGCTTGCTCAATACTTTTAAAATATTCCTCTTGTGCTTCTTGATGAAACTCAAGATTCATATAGGTAAGAAAGGTGGGTTGAATTTCAATGCTACTAATATTTTTCCCAAATATTGCATTGATTTATTTTACCATGAATATCTTGCTATAATAACTTACAATTGGAGGGGAGAGTGAGCTTTATGGACTTGGAGGCTATAAGGAAAAGTTTTCCACCTCCTTTTTCTCTCCAAATAATTTGAGTATGTCTTCTAGGTGGGACACAAACTCTTATTTTCTTTTATTCCAATTGGGGGAAACCACCTTATGCGATGGAAAAATTTAATGAGTTGCAAGGATATCCTTAAGTTTGTATGGTGCATCCCTTATCCAATGTGAATTATATAATTCCTCTTGTTTATGCCTCTTCATTTTCTTAGATCTCATATCTTCATACCTCAACTAGGAGGCTATAACCATTAACTATACATCCCCATGTAAGGGTTTGAATACCAAGTATGTAGTTGAGATTGCATGAGATTATGGAGATAGAATTCATAGAGTCTGGTCTTTTCTTATATGTTTTTGTATTGAACCACTTGCATTATTTCTTGAACAATTTGAAGGTCAAACTCCTAGAGTGTCCAAGGTTGGCAATATTATGCTTACACCATTATTAATTGAGGAACAAAGTGTGTATTTTGGCTAAACATATTTATTCTACCATCTCCATTGAAATATGATCCATGGAGCTAACAATATATAGACAATTCCATTTTTTTAAACCTTGAGTGTAATTTTCTTTTAGCTTCTTCTAAATCCTACTTGAGATTCTTGTTGTCTTCAATGGGTTGTTACTTTCTACCTCCCCCTTTGAGTCCTACGATCATAATTTGTGTGCTTAGTTCATGTACCTCCCTTTCTAGTTTCACATATTTTCTAACACACTTTTTGGTAGCTATTCTTCCTTATTCGTGAATGAGAATATTTTCTTCTTTACTATAGTGCATGTCATGGCAATAATGCAAGAATGATATTGCTACGACAAATATGATGCATTGTTGGATTCACAATTACATTGATAAAGTGGGGTTGAATTAGTGTAATAGAAATTCTACTTAATTAAAGCATTCAAGCACCAAAAAACATCAATCTCATAAGTAGAACATGAAATAGAGATATATGTGGAAACACTTCAGGTAGAAAGGAACAAAACTTATTTAATATATTATTCTTTGCATGAACCAACTGAACTATAAGAGACACCAATCCCATCTGCTACTTTACAGACAAAAAACTACAAAAGACTTCGATTCCCTTATTCATCAACTCTTCACTTTGATCCAGATGCTTCCTTCAAATACAAAATTCTCCAATTTCACACTTCAATTACCTATCCTTTTGAAAGTTTCATATTTCCTTAACTGACTTTGTTCAGTTACATTTTTTTTTAAATTGTTTGGAAAAATATTAAGGGGTCAGAGGGGGTGATTCAATATTTTTAATTCACTTTAACTTCCAATATCATATTCATAATTTTGTATGATATTCATATTCATATAACTTGTGTGTGTACACAAATTAGTGAATGCAAATTGTGTATATCCCGATAACTAATTTTTTGTATGTTCCATCAAATGTTTTTCTTTAACCAATACATCATTATTTCATTATCGATTTAATAAGTAGTAACCATGATCAGTAAAGAGAAGATAAATCATCAACACATAAGAAACACATCAACACATATGGACACCAAGTTTTTAGTTGGAAACCCAATATGGGAGAAAACCACCATTGTTGTCATATTTCTCTTCTTATTTTATTATAAAGAAAACCTTCATTACATCTTGTATTGGCATGAGCTCTTACTATCATGCAAGCACCCACATGCAAGAGGTTGTAACCTCCATTGGTTCTCCAGTACCCACCTAAAGGGAGCTACATGCTCCTGATTGTGTTTATCGGCTCCTACTAGAAGGGATCACCTACCCCTTTGAATAAGTTTACCAGCTATCACTTCAAGGAATCTCTGGATCCCTTAGTGAAGTCTCCAACCCTAAGCACCCCTCGTGGACCATGATTTATAATATTTCATATTGGATCCACATGTCAACCAATCATAAAAACATGCATGCCACCTTTCATCATATTTTCACAATAGACCTGCGCTAAGAATAAGCCCAAACCAATATTCTAAACTAAAATACTGAATCTCAAAATTTGACTCACTAAAGTGTTGTAAGCCAACTAAATCACTGAAACATCAAGCCACTAAATACTAAATGAACCATTGCAACCAAATCAAATCAATGCACAACTAATCCACAACATATACAAACCATCAAGATCAAGACATCATTGACATACAACAACAAATATAACAAAACTTGTCAATTGTCATAATCAAGCAGCACTGCAAACCCCAATCAAACTAAACTCTAAATATATATGTGATTGTCATAAGAAGGATCCACGTATATAATTGTTTCTTGTGAATAAAAACTCCATATAGATATCAATGCACAAAATATTAAATAACTGAATCCCTAAAAAGTGAATCAATTGAATATTGTATATCAACTAAATCACTAAAGCATATCAGTCACTAAACCAGATCAAACCAATATACTAACATGCCAATTATCCTCCTCAATAATATTGTCATTCCATACCAAACCAAGTCACCATTCAATAATCAATCATCAACACAATTATATATCAACTTATTCTGATCAAGACATAATTGACAATCAACAAAAAATAATCAAATCAATCGAGATACAAACATATGTAAACAACCCAGATCAAGCAGCAATCTAAGGGAATATTATCTCAGAATATATACGTGACTACTGTGAAGCATATCCCTATATGTATGTGACTATCTAGAAGAAAACCTACATATGGCTCTTTAATTATTGAATCAACTCTTTGTTATAGTTCATAACACATGACAAACCCAGATCTCAGCGCATATTCTATTAAAGTCACATATCACTCCAAACATATTCAGATCATAGTCATCACAGATCTTGCATCGTTAAGTACTCAAACATAAATAAGTTAGTCAAGTATATCCATTAGTATTCAATGCATTTTCATATCTCTCATATCTGAGGCTTCTCCTTGCTCCCTGGTGCACACATGTTACAAATTAGATCACACATGAATAAACCATCCAGATGCACACTTATCTGCTTGATCTCCTTTTCCTTATATAGGTTATTCCCCTACTAACACCGCAAGAAAGTCCCTTGGTAATGTTGTAACTAATTGTAGACGGGATTAAATGGACTTTACCAACATAATACTCTGGGTAATTATCATGGTAATAACTCTTGGTTTCCTTTTCTCCATGGATCAGATTATGTACACAATTTTTTTTTGCACTTTCATATGTACATGAACCTTCTTCACAGTGGTTGCATATACTTTCCAACCTTCACAATTTTTCATTCGTCCTATAACTAAAATACCAATTCTCTTTAATATCCTCTGTAACATCTATAATAGTTCCGCAATCATGATATTACACCCAAGTTCACATCAAGGACACATTTGACATGTAG
>APFE031541378.1:48082-63488 GCA_000404065.3 Pinus taeda | reverse complement strand
ATCTATAAGTAAATAATATATATACAAATATAACAAAGAAAGATTCATAGACACATAAAGAATACATTCATACACATACAAAGAATACAATTATACAAGACACATACAAGTGTAGCAAATAATAGATTCATACACACAAAGAATATTTTCATACACATACAAATAATATTTTCATATATACAAAGAATAATTCCATACACATACAAAGAATAATTCCATACACATACAAAGAATACAACTAAACAAGGCACATCAAATGTAGCAAAGAATAGATTCATGCATACAAAGAATAATTCCATACATATACGAAGAATACAATTAAACAAGACACATACAAATGTAGCGAAGAAGAGATTCATACATACAAAGAATAATTCCATACACATACAAAGAATACAATGAAACAAGACACATACAAATGTTAGATTCATACATACAAAGAATAATTCCATACACATACAAAGAATACAATTAAACAAACACATACAAAGAATACAATGAAACAAGACACATACAAATGTTAGATTCATACATACAAAGAATAATTCCATACACATACAAAGAATACAATTAAACAAGACACATACAAATGTAGCAAAGAATATATTCATACATACAGAGAATAATTCCATACACATACAAA
Source organism: Pinus taeda (assembly GCA_000404065.3). NCBI lineage: Eukaryota > Viridiplantae > Streptophyta > Pinopsida > Pinales > Pinaceae > Pinus > Pinus taeda. The sequence continues at coordinate 62,845 of APFE031541378.1, read as the reverse complement.
GAATACAATTAAACAAGACACATACAAATGTTAGATTCATACATACAAAGAATAATTCCATACACATACAAAGAATACAATTAAACAAGACACATACAAATGTTAGATTCATACATACAAAGAATAATTCCATACACATACAAAGAATACAATTAAACAAGACACATACAAATATAGCAAAGAATAGATTCATACATACAAAGAATAATTCCATACACATACAAAGAATACAATTGAACAAGACACATACAAATGTTAGATTCATACATACAAAGAATAATTCCATACACATACAAAGAATAATTCCATACACATACAAAGAATACAGTTAAACAAGACACTTACAAATGTAGCAAAGAATAGATTCATACACATACAAAGAATACAAGTGTAGCAAAGAATACTTTCATACATATACAAGTAAACACTATCCATACACAAGAATACTCAAAAATACAAACACAAGCAAACACTCAAGATAATACAAGCAATGTTTCAAGAAAATACATTTATATACACACAAACAAGGAAACTAGCACTCCAACACTCAAGGCATACTTAAACAATACAAGAATATACATACAAATAAACAATGAAAGAATACCCTAAAGCATGCAAAATCAAACATTCATAAACATAGAAGAATAAACACTCCAAAGAAGTACATACAAGTAATGCAAACACTCAATAATACATTCACACACATCATATAGAAGTAGATATCTCATTCATTGATACATACAAAAATACAAACCTTAACCAATAAATTCTAACTATCAAGATACAACTAATAAAAACAATATTTCAAAATTAAGAACAATACATTCATATACATACAAAAACATAGAAGAATAAACAGTTCAAAGAAGTACATACAAGTAATGCAAACACTCTCAATAATACATTCACACACATCATATAGAAATAGATATCCCATTCATTGATAAATACAAAAATACAAACCTTAACCAATAAATTCTAACTATCAAGATACAACTAATAAAACAATATTTCAAAATTAAAAACAATACATTCATATACATACAAAATTAAGAATACAAAGCATACATTATAACCCAAATATATATATTTATATAAAATAAGCATTCAATAATATATTTAAGTATATAAATAATAAACCAATATAAAACATTTAAGATATAAAAATTTTACAAATAAATAAAAAAATATTAAATATGTACAAACTCAAACACTCTAAATAATAAATAAATATTAGTATTTATTAAATTATAAAGAGAATCAATATAAATATAAATTATATTGGTGATATATATGAAAAAAGGGAAAATAGAATAAAAAATCCTAATAACATAAAAATATATATATATATATATATAATATATATAAATAAAAAAAAATCACAAAATCTTAAAAAAAAAAAAAAGAAATAAATAAATTTAGGGTATAATTGTTATATGATTTATGTAAATAAAGAGTGGTTTTGTCATTTGTAAGAGGTTTAAAACATTGTAAAAATGTTAACTGATTTATGTGAATAAGAGTGGTTTTGTCATTAGTGTGTGTATGTGGGAAAGATGTTTAAAATATTGAAAAAATATTAAATGACTTATGTGAATAAAAATGATTTTGCCATTTTGGAAGATGTTTAAAACATGATTACAAATTAATATTATTATAAAAGGATATATATATATATGTGTGTGTGTGTGTATGTGCGCATATTGGAGTTACTATAAATTAAAGATCATGAAAACCATGAGCACAAGGAACACAACTCAAAGGAGGGTTAACATTTAACCTTCCTAAGAGCCTTTTGGAGGGGTTGAATTCCCCTCCAACAACAAAAAAAAGTCTACTCATTTTATTAATGATAGTTTGTGTTCATGTACATTCTTTGATGGGCCCATCTAAACAAAATATATATAAATTTTTCTAATTACAACATTACAAAACATAAAAATAGATAATGTCTTCCACTCACTCAGGAGCAACTTCAGTATTGATAAATTTTCTGCAACATACAACATTGAAATGATATTATTAGTATACAAATATTTCCTAACAACTCTTAGCCTAATTAAATGCACCATTCATAATAATAATAATAAATAAAAATAAATCATAATACCCATAATACATGAAAAATATTTTGAAAAAAACATTAATACACTATTATTATGTAAAATGATAAAAATATAACAATAAATTAATAAATAACAATTAATTTAGCATACTCAAAAAAATAATAATATTCTTTATTATAAAATTATTTAATAAATAATAAATCTTTCATTAAATAAAATTTGAATTAATAAATAAATTCTAACCATTAAATAATTTAAAAATAAAATAATGATAACATTCCTAATAAAATATTGAAACAAAATGTATATTTTATTTTTGAAATTCTAATCTATAACGCATTTCTGGTAAATATATTTCTCTTCGCAAAAATAAATGATGGAATGGAAACTTTGATTAAAAAATAAACGTTGAAACAGAAAACACGTTCCTATATAATTAATAAAACTACGTAATTATTAATAACAAAGAGAGGAAAAAGGAATAATTGATTATCTACGAGTTTGTTGCCACGTGAAACCGGTTTTAGGAGGTCGCTGTCAAGGATTGTCTTATCTCATCATCATGACGTTCAGATTGCATATGATCATCTGGTGGGATTGGGCATGCGCAGGACTGAAGGGTTCATCTAATAACCATGGGCTTTCAACAAGACTGAAGGGTTCATCTCATAACCAATTATACTGTGGGCTTTCAACAGTTGCTAAACTTCGAAACACGTGGATGAACAGGTGATGAGTATCGATGCAGAAAAGATGTATCAGGTGATGAGGATCATCTGGTGGGACTGGGCATGCGCAGGACTGAAGGGTTCATCTAATAACCAGTTATATTGTGGGCTTTCAACCAGACTGAAGGGTTCATATCATAACCAGTTATACTGTGGGCTTTCAACAGTTGCTAAACTTCGAAACACATGGATGAACAAGTGATGAGTATCGATGCAGAAAAGATGTTGTATCAGGCGATGAGGATCATCTGGTGGGACTGGGCATGCGCAGGACTGCAGGGTTCATCTAATAACCAATTATATTGTGGGCTTTCAACAAGACTGAAGGGTTCATCTCATAACCAGTTATACTGTGGGCTTTCAACAGTTGCTAAACTTCGAAACACATGGATGAACAGGTGATGAGTATCGATGCAGAAAAGATGTTGTATCAGGCGATGAGTATCGATGCAGAACAGGTGTTGTTTTTAGAAATGCATTGGATATAGGATGCTACAGTGCGATAAAATCACTAGTGCACCAACATAGTCACATTAGCGCACGATAAAGGAGAAAATCAGACTATCTTACTGCTAAAATGCCTGCTCCTGCTAGATTCTATTCGCACAATCAAATTGTGATCTCTAGATGTTGATTTACCTTCCATCGCGCCACCAAATTGAAGGAGTTAATATGACATTTCATTCCCCATACAAAAGGCATGAGGTCCCACCAAATTGGAGTTAATATGACATTTCATTCCCAATACAAAAGGCATTGGTTGTTTTCTCTCTGCTTTTCACAGACTCGGCACACAAACAAATTCCTGAAACCCTAGAATACAGATCCTAAAAATTAGAACCCGCTCAGCATAATTCGATTTCATTATAAACATTTATATATAAAATTTACAATTAAAGCTTTGAAAGAGAAGTCTGTTACGAAATAGAAATAAATCGTTAATGGCTGGGAGGAGGCGGAGTTGGCATGGAAAAATGAAAGGAGCAACTCTGGGCTACAGCTTCGGTGGTAAAAATAAACAGATCAATAATATTCAAATTAATTAATAAAGAATAGTGATATGACTCTGTCCACCGCATTTTCATCCATGCATCCGAGATTCCAGGCTAGGTAATATTTTCAACGGGAGTTGGATTTCTGACCAAAGACCTATTTGGCTAAATAGTTTCTCATGCAGGTTTTATAAATAGTTTCTCATGCAGATTTTATAAATAATTGTACACCTTTTATTGTATGTTTTTTTTAAATATTTTGATACTAAATGACTTATATGTTAGCCTTCATCTCAGAACTAGAAATAAAAACAACAACTCCAGAGAAGATGAAGGAATCTTCAAAGCCCTTGAAAACTATATTCAGGAGAAATGTAAATGGGAACACGCATCCCAAACAATCACAAGCATCGGCAGAATTAGTTTTCTGTGATATTCAAAACAGAGTACAATTTCTATGACACCCAAACTCTCTGACAGGAATTCTATTGAAAAGACCAGGGAGAAAACACCATCAAAACTAATTTAACCATTCTTTCTTAACAAATCAAAAGATTCATTGAATTGTTGAATTAAACAGAGAGCTGTGTCTAAAATAGATGTGGATCTGTGACGTAGGCTATGTAGTTATGCGTCTAAAATTGGATCTATGACCTAGGTTATGTAGGCTATGCAGTGGGAATTTCTTTCATGCTAAACCCTACGATGGGCTGGGGTTTCTTCGAGCTTTCGCTTCTGAATTCGACAATCAACATGAAGGGCTGGGTCTTTCTCATGACTGTGTATATCTGGCTCTATAGGGTTTTACCGTGTAAGGATTTTGGCGGTGCCTCTCTATATGCAGGTTTTTGGCGGTTCCTCTCAACTGAATGAACCAGCTTCTCATAACATGCTTAATCTACCCATGCATAATATTTAATATCTACTGGTTATGCAACTCTTACAGATATTTCCAACCTCCTGGTTTAAGCAACTTCGGCTACATCTGGTTATGCAACTCTTATGGATATGGGACAAATGGCATGAAATGAGAAGAGGAGGAGCTCAATTGGGGGTTTCGAGAGACTTGTTACATGGAGAACCACCTAATACCTCACATGTGAACATCCTCAACACTTATGTGAAAATAGACCGACACAGAGGACTAAAACTAACTCAATTGGCATAACTATTCTGCAATATACGTGTTCTGAAAATATATCATACAGACGTTCATAAACTGCACCAAGAAACATATATTCTGTACTAGCCTTTGACTTTCTATTTAATCTGAAAACTGGTGGTTAAAGAAAGCTACAAACTCCTCGTTCTCTGCTGCAAAAGCACGAGAAAAGCTACAAACTCCTCATTCTCTGCTACAAAAGCACGGGAAATCCTGCTCCAGCTCCTGTATATAAAATTCAACTCATCAGAAAAGGAAACAAAGAAAAAGGGTTAGGAATGAATTTAAAAATAATTCAAGAAAATATTCCTAACTCACTCACTCACTCTGAATGCATTATTTGTTGATCAAGTCCACCCTTCGACCACCAGTGCATATTCTCCTCAGGTTGAACTTTCTCTCTCACTTAACAAACACACACAACAAACATTTACACAGCACACAAAACAAACATTTACGCAAGACCAACATTTACCACAAGACTACACATGACATTGATGCATACAACTAACACAGAACATTTATGGAGCGCTCCATAAGACACACACAACTTTACATCAGACAGAGTGCTTGAGAGAGAAAGAACACCCATGCTTAACCTGCAGATTCAACAGAGAAAACAAATTGTCAGGTTACATAAAATTACTCAATGCCTTTCCCTGGTTAACGTGTTGAATAAACAGAGAGATAGACAAACGAATTCAAGGGAACTGAAATTACCCTCCATGGATAACCCACTCAGATCACCCTGCTGCTGTTTTCGATCACCTCCTATTATTTCGTGAATTTCTTCATCTTATTCTTCATTCATCATGCGCTGGAGTATATAATGATCACTGATACCTCTCATCCTTCATTCATCAGGCGCGCCCCTCTCCGTCTTTGTTAATCATGCACGCTAGTATATAATGACTAGGGTATGCCTCAGTGTTATGCTTGCTTTTTTGGACCGTTGTGTTCAAGTTTATTATTAACCAATCTTTTAATTACTATTCATTAAACCAATCTTTTAATTGCCATTCATTAAAACATCTTTTAACTCATTTATAATTTATTTATGATATTTCTGTAGTTTGTTTGACAGGTGTTTTTCAGTTCTCTGGGTGTGCATAACAATGATTCCGTGAGAATAAAATTTAATGGTGCAAAGGCTGGCTCGTGTTATTGAGTGGAATATATGTATACTTTAAAATAAAATAATAAATTATAAAACTTAAAACGATGGTAATTGGAAAATTCAAACTTATTTAAAATTTATATAATATTTTTATATATATAAGTATTCAAACACTCAGTGGAATATATGTATAATAATAATCTTAAATATAATAATAAATTAATAAAACTTAAAACCAATTATAATTATAAATTTTTAAATTTATTTTATATATATAAATATATATAAGTGTTCAAGTAAAGAGTATATTAAGACAATAAATTTAAGTAGAATGAGAAATATATTAGAACCTTCTAAGTAGAAGTGGATGTATTAGATTTCTTTCTAACATAATGTATAACATAATATTGGAATAAATGGAATATGTCAAGTTGCTTTGGCTTTAGTGAATCGTGATTTCTCATCTTCACAAATTTCCGTTACTAATCATGCTACCAATTTTTTAATTTCACTATCTGATATGATAAATGTATTTATTAGGATGATACATAAAATATAGGTGGGAGTGAGACCTTTTGTCATCCTATCCAATCTTGGAACCTCTAGATACATAACAAATAGGGATAGTCACAACAAATTGTGGTTTAAACTAAATCTCCAAAATGAAGAGAAGTATGAAAGTATCTTCCATCCATTTTCAAAAAATTTAAATAAATTTCCAAGCAGAAACTTTTGCTACAAAAGAATACCAAGGTGTTGTATATCACTGATATCTATTCTTCAAATGAATTTTAATATTTTACTTTTAACAATGCTCACATTATATGGCTATATGACTTTGTATTTATTGATGTTTTCCATCTCACTGTATATTATTGTGATTATTATCGTTTTGATTATTTACCGTCATTATAATAAATATTTATCTATGGGGCAACATCCACGGTCAATTTTCTTATTCCTACCAACTTTTACTTTTAAAGGAGGTATTTGCCTATGCACAACTATTCCATATCATATATTTAAATAATGTCATTATCGAAGAGATTATATAATAAACAATGCTTTCAATCTTTATTGCCATGGCAGATTTTATTGGCATTGGTTATTTTATCCAAAGTACCACGAAATTAATGCATTAACATACAATTGGATTTATTTCAAGTGGATCAAGGAATGATTGTCATCCTCCACACGTAGGTTTGATTCCCACAAGTGACATGTACTTGAGCTCATATCAAGTATATTTCTCTAATGGATTTCATCCTTATTGTCAAATTCCCTTATAGCCTTAATAATCTAGGGTTTTCCCTATGTATCATCTTCGAAATGTTTGTAACATGGAAAAAAATACAATATATCACGGAAACCTGTTCGCACTGGTTGCAAGCTAATTACTGGTTACTTGATCAATTAAGAGATATTTCCATATACAACAAAATTAAAACAAATTTTGATTACTTATAGTTGTCTTACATCATCATAGTTTGTTACATTGATCATTGTGATGTCTAATACAACATAAAGTGAGAGCATTAATAATTTGAGTAATGGAATTCAAAAAACAAAACACATCTCATGTCTTTTTCTTTCCTCCCCTCCTTATGAGAAATATATTTATATTCCATATGAGGAACATGCATGTTTTCATCCTCTAGGGACTAATCAGACTCGACAACAACAAATCCATTATAACAAACCTTAACATGTGGCTTGCAAGAGTTAAACCTAGGTGCGGAGCACAACAATTATTTCTCCCATCCACCTAAGATAAACCCAAATGGAAAAGCATTCCTCTTAATTTATGTGAATAAAATGAACAAGTTAAGTTATTTTTCTATTATAAAAACCAAAAAACAATTGAAACAATGCCAAGTTTATACATGTAGATCCAAGAGAAGCTTCACCAACACCCTCAAACTATGAAATGGTTACCATGTAACAAACAATAAAATTCTAAGGCTAAAAGGAATGGGAAATGGCATTATATACCTCGTATTAAAGGAAATATATTAGTTAAGTTATGTAATCAAGATTTTATGTTTTCTTTTGTTTTAAAAATAATAAAAAGGATTCCGAGTAAAATTGGAATGGTTTCCATGGTGGAGAATGTTGATGCTTCTAGTGTAGTGTAACTAATCATTATGGAATTCAACTATCCTACATAATGCATCATCTTTGTTATTTTAATAATCGTGTTCCTAGATGGGGGAGGTAGGAGCAAGAGGGGCATTATTCAACCCCAATGAAAAAATTGTGGCACAATTTTCATGGGGTGTTGGTCATGCGACAAACAACCAAGTGGAGTTTCTTTCTCTATGGAAGGGTCTAGAAACTTCTTTAGAAATAAATTTTAACATTATTCTAGTCTTCATTGATTCAATGATTATAATTCGTTAGGTGGTCAAGGCTATGATGGAGTCGAGCTTTGATTTCCCTCTTATTCTCCAAAGGATTCTCTTACTTGTATCTCAATTTGAGCATATGGATATTTTCCATGTTTGCAGACATTTGAATTCAGTGGCAAATGCATTGGAAAATAAAGGCTTTATGTTGGGCAAAGAAAGATTATATTTGGATCAAGGAAATTTCAAAATTGTCTATATACCATAGTCATGAGGAGAGTTAAAAGACGTATTCACTTTCATTCAAATTTTGATACATATGGAAATTTGTTCTGAAGTGGAGATGGAACATCTTCCACCTGCTCTAAATGGTCTATGACTCTTGTTAAAAGGCCAAGTGGTATTGGGATATGGAGATGTATTATTTTCTAACGTCGGCCTTAAAAAGTTTCCTGTAGGTGTCCCATGCACCTTATTATGTGTCTTGAAATATTTCCTCTCATCTACAAATTGAAGCACAAGAATTGAGTTCATATTTGGTGGGAGCGACTTGAATTCAATATGACTATGGAGATTCTTTCTTTGAGAATTGGACTTGAGTTAATTTCATCACCCTGCACTTTCAATCATCATTCTATTCATCATCCTCCAAAGGATTTTGGGTTCGTGGTAGTGTTTATGTCTCAATTATATAATAGATTACTTGGAAATCCAAAAAAATATTTGGAAGTCTTACCTTGTTGGTGTTGGGGTGTGGGTTAAGCTTATTGGTTCTTTGTAAGTCATGTTCAATGGTCCTTTCCTGAAATGCCAAAACCTCATTGTCTTCTAGAGAGCCTTGATGTTGGTTCGTTGTTTATTAAAATTTTGGATTTGTTTGAGGTATTGTGAGGGTTTCTAGGAAACAACATGATGACATGGATGGGATACAATGCTAGTCTTCACAATCAACAAAAAGGGTTGAGTATTTCTCAAGAGTTCATTATTTGTTGATCAAGTTGGACCTTCAACCACCAGTGCATATTCTCCTCAGCTTAAATTTTCTCTCTCAATTAACATGAACACAAAATGAACATTTTCACAGGACACAAAACAAACATTTACACAGGACAAACATTTACCACAAGACTACACAAGACATTGATGGAGTGCTCCATAAGACACAGACAACTTTACATCAAATTTCTTGAGAGAGAAAGAACACCCATGCTTAACATGTAGATTCAACAGAGAAAAAAAATGCGAGGTTACATAAAATTATGCAATCGCCTACTACCTCTCCTTAGTTAACAAGTTGAATATATAGAGAGATAGACAAACAAATTCAAGGGAACAAAAAATTGCCCTCTCCATGAATAATCCACTCAGATCAGCCTGTTGCTATTTTCAATCACCTCCTCTTCATTCGTGAATTTCCTCCTCTCTTTCTTGATTAATCAAGCTCGCCCCTCTCATTCTTCATTCATCACGGGCTAGAGTATATAATGATCACTGATCCCTCTCATTCTTCATCCATTAGGCACCCCTCTCTCATTCTTCATTCATCATGCGCGCGTGTATATAATAACTAGGGAATTCCTAAGTTTTATTCTTGCTTTTTTGGACCGTTGTGTTCAAAATTATCTTTAACCAATATTTTAATTAATATTCATTAAACCAATCTTTTAATTTCCATTCATTAAAAAATCTTTTAACTCATTTATAATTTCTGATATTGTTGTAGTCTTTTTACCTGTGTTTTCCAGTTCTGTGGGTGAGTGTGCATAATAGTGATTCAGTGCGAGTTAATGTTAATGGTGCAAAGGCTAGTCTATGTTATTGACTCGAAAATATTTATAATAATAATCTATAATATAATAATAAATTAATAAAACTTAAAACGATCATAATTAGAAAATTATATATATATGTTGGTCGCTCGAATTGTTATTGATTAAAAGTTGAGCACCACATTAATTTGTCAACCCGGGAAAGTCCTTTTAGTTCAAAGGTGACCGCGTACTGTATGTACTTTAATTTCAAAAGCATTAAAAGCTGTAGTAAAACAAATCTAATTCCTATCAAACACTTACTCTGTGTTACAGCAGTTTTAAACTATTGCAGAAATGAAATGAAATTGAGTAAAGGTAACAAATCTGCAGAAAAATGATGGTTGTTTGTAACAGAGGACCAAGACCTTGTCCTCAGAATAAGGACACCTAGCACCTGCCTCTGTGATCAGTCGCCAATACACACCAAAATCCTATTCACCGGTGACACACTTCTCACAGCGCCAATCGATTAAAGGAACAATGTATCAGCAAGAGGAAAAATACCAGAAGCGAGGCTAAACACATACAGAATTAACACACACTTAACAGGAAATGAATGGGTGAATCTTGTGAAGAAGGTGGGCCCTGTCCCTTTCATAAGATTCCCCTGCACACAAATACTAAATTGGAATGCTCAGAACAAAACTTTATTCATCTGCCAAGAATTCAATTACAACGGAAGTTCCGACCTTTAGCACTACAATGATTCAGTATCACGCGCTTCCTTTTCAACTGTAGATGTCTCCTCTTTATAGAGGAGACATATATTACAATAGATTGTTCTATATTTTAATTCTTCTGTACAAAAATAGGAAATTAATTCCTGTTACATCATATTGTTACAACCATATATTATCTTTTTCATCCTTGGTTAATCGGTTCTTCCCGCTATTGAAAAATGGATGATCTTCGTCTATTTCCTCGAATTCCTCATGCTATCTTCGGTTACTCTGTTGTTGTTGCTGATTCGGTACATCTTAACCGTCCTTGAAAATACTTTGTGTTGTTCCTGATGTTCCTGCATCTGTGGCTGGATTGACTTGATCCTGCTTTATCATCATCGGCCGAGTATAATCTTGCCAGCTTCGGACAGTTGCTGTTGCGAATTAAGACCTTTCCCACTTTAGTCAGTTGTTGCTTCTAGTGTTGCAGCAACTGCACAGTTGCTGTTTCTGGTGTTGCAGCAACTGTGAGTCATGATTCTGTGGACTTTGAACAATTCCAATCAACTGTCAGCGACTTAGCTAATTAATTGTAAAGATAACATGAATATGTGTTGAATAATTAATCATATAGCAAATGAGGAGAGTTAGTTCATACCTTGCAATGATGAGTTCAAGAATGATATCAAGGGTTTCAATTCATAGGTAAAAAGAGTAATATCATAGGCAAAATGTAGGGTCAAAAATAGACAATTCAGGGTCCTAACATCCCTCCCAACTGAAAGGGTTGCATGTCCTCATGCAACGTTTAGTCTGAATCTGAGTCAGAGAACTGGGATGAACAGTGCAAGTTGCTGATAGAGTAGCTCAAGAAGGCTTTATCCGACTTACTTCTGAATCCCTGAACATTCTGTGTCTGCTGCCATGCTGCTATTTCCTCCTTCTTGGTTAGTTTATAATGAGCTTTATATTGCCGACCAGGTAACCATAAGAGAGGGAAATGAAAATGGTAGCTGATCCATTTCTCCACACAGTTTTCCATACATTTAACATAAAAAGGTATGCGTGAAATTGCTACCTGGAGATTGAGGGGATTGTAGGGATGGTATTCCTGTCTTTCTCTGGGACAATGTTTCCAAAAAAACTTATTTGCTTCAACGGCCAGTGCCCCTTTTGGTTTCACGTAATGCTGGCAATCCTGCAAAACCCCTGCCTGTAGCTTCTTTATATGGTCAGCCAATTCTGGATTACTTACATAATTCCGATGTTGTGCAATGAAAGTGGCTGGATTGTGTGGTTCATTTCGAATCCACAGGAGGCAGTTGCTCTCATTATGTTCTACTGACATGTAGGCATTTTTCCAAGTTAATTGATTAGCTAGAAAAGAGATAAATGCTCTTAATTGAATATCACCAACAACAGGAAGTATATTCATCGCTCTATCTTCAGGCATAGCCTCATTGTGAAGATAGAGTTCACAAAGTAGATTATGATCGTTATGTGGTGCCTCCTTGAATGTTGCAATAAACTGGTCAGGTGTATTAACTTGGTACGGTCTTCCATCTCTTATTGCTTTTATTTGTAAGAATGTCGGGCGTTCTCTCAAAAATATTGCATAGTTAAAAGAGGGCTTTCTTGTAGCCAATACCCTCTGAAGCAGATCAAAAGCACGGGATAGCCTAGCTTTTATCTCCTTATTTTCTTTATGTTGGGCTCTCGACTGTTCCAATGCATCCCAATTTCTATATGCATGACTGAACCAGAGTGACTTCTGCTGTTGGAATGCCTTTCCTTGTGAGAGTTCATATTCTCTTTTCCATGTATCCTTTAGCTGCTAAAAGCTAGAGGTCTCTGTGTGAGCATTTTTGACAGAAAGAGTTTCAGTTTGTGCAAAGGCATCCTTGACACAGTGGAGTCCAGAGACTTCATTCTGTGCAAATGCTTCCTTGACACAATAAAGTTCAGTGACTTCAGTTTGTGCAAAGGCTTCCTTGAAGGATCTCTGTTCTACAGTAGTTTGGGTGGGCCGTAGTAGTACCATGTCTTCCTCCATAGCTGTTGGAAGGCCTGCTGCTTCTTTTGTGACAACATGTTGTTCTTTTTCCGCTCCTGCAGCTCCTGCTGGTTCTTGTGTGACAGCAGGCTGTTGTATTTATTCTTTTACATCTTTTGGAAAACCGACTGGTTCTTGTGTAACAACAAGTTTTGCTTCTTCTATTCCTACAACTCCTGCTGGTTCTTGTGTGGCAGTAGGTTGTTGTATTTCTTCTGTTGCTTTCCTTGCTGGTTCTTGTGTAACAGCAGGTTGTTCAGCTTTGATTACAACATCAGGTTTTTCTATAGCAGCAGGGGGTGGCAGATTAGCTTCATTCATTGGGACCTGTACTACCTTATATCCTGATTGAGTGTATAATTCTCCACATTCACTGCACATGTACTCATTATACTGGCTCTTTTCTGTTACTATTGCTACCCGTGCTAGGAAGTGGAGATTATATTCATTTTGGCAGGCTTCCTTGACCATTATTATCTCCTGTTGATAATCTTTAATCTAAGATTTTAAATGCTCAATTTCTTCCTGCAGAGAGGCTATGGTAAGTGGGGCTTGCGTGTCTGCAGGCTCTGATGGACGAGAGGATTGTTGTTCCGCGTTCATTTGGGCATTTGCATCCTCAACATGTGGTTCTTGTGTATCACCTGTTGGGTCAGTGGCTGGTTCTTGTGTAACAGCCATTTGCCCCATATCATCTTGGGTGTCTATTTTAGATTTTTTGGCAGTTGGTTCTTGTGTAGCAACTGCCTCAGAAAATGTTGTCACAAAGCTGTCAATGCTCGGCATCTCAGCTGCAGAGGATGAGGAAGGGGACTGTTCTAGAATAATTGGACTGCGGGGTGTTAGAATAATAGGTGAAGAAGTGGAAATCAAAGGGCTGGTAAATTTAACTGCTGGGATTGACCATTTTCTCTGCCTCTTTAAGGAGGCAGGGAAATCAACAATCTTTCTTTTTCGGTCACTTTCCTTGGTGCTGGGGAAACTATCAAGACTAGCAGCTGCTTTGATTGAAGCCCTGGTTCTTCTTCTTTTTGGTGAAATTTCAGTTTGCTGCTGTTTTTTCCTTTTAAGAGAAGCAATGGGAGAATTATCCTCAGTTTCATCAGTAGAGATATGAAGCACAGGAGTAGAAGGTTGAGCTTCATTGGGAGATGGGGTCCTCTGCAGGGGTGTTTCTACTGTTAATTGCAGAGGAATTTCTTGAGGGATTTGCTCTAGCTGCTGAGGGATTTCCTGAGCTATTTGTTCCGGCCGCTGGGGAACTTCCTCCTGGGGTACTTGTTCCAGCTGGGGAACTTCCTCCTCCTGCTGAGGATCTTCTTCTATTTGCTGGGGAGGGTTAATGACAGGGGGTGGTTGATTTAGAGAAAAGCCTCTATTTATCAGGAGTTGGACTAACCTATGGTGTTTAAGGGAAAGGGCTGGATGCTTCGCTTTTTCAGCATAATGTGACATGTTTTTCAAACAACCCAATAGATAATAGGGCATATTTATGAACTGTCGATGCCTCAAATGATTTAACAAAACGAAGTCATGTTGGTAAATTACCTGGTAATGACCTTCGCAAGTTAAGTATTGCTTAACAAAATCCGCGACCTTTGACCATGGTGGAGGCAGTGACTGAAGAGCGACCCCTCTGCCTTTAGCTTCTGCATGTTCGCCTGGTAGAAATAAGCCTTGCTGCACATTCAAAATAAGATGTTTCCTTGTTGTACGCCAATCCAACATGGTGGGTATCCTACACACCATAAAAAGAGTCTTAGAAAACTTAAAATCAAATTTTTATGGTTGAATTTGGAAGTTTGAGTTTGGGGATGCGCTTTACAC
>APFE031541378.1:12312-45469 GCA_000404065.3 Pinus taeda | reverse complement strand
GCATCCCAAGCTCATTGTACCTGCGTACTTGTACGCTCTGTAAGTCAAGGGATGGGTGCGTACTCCTGTAAAGGTCAAAAGGCGCGAGTTTCATCTTAAAAAAGTTACTTGTGGTCATTTCTAGAGCATTCTAGAAGATTGTTTGACGTGTATTGAGCGCCTCCAGATGGTTCATGCATCCCTATGATAGAAGAACTTATCCCATCAAGAGAGGAGCTACCCCATCCAAAAGAGGGAGTATCCCATTGATGTTGGAACTGAATAACTTCCTCTAGAACACTATAAATACAGGCCTTGGGCCAGAGGAGGGGAGGTTGAAAACTGAACATTCCAAAGGGTAGATGCTGCTGGAATCAGGACTTCCATTGTAAGCTTGTGAGGAGAGATTACCATCCTTTCTTGTTTCATTTGGAAGTGGGTGAGTTTGTCAAAGTAGAGGAAAACTCTTGCTGGACCTCTGGGAGGAACTTGCACAACACCAAGGCTCAGGTTGTAATGGTTTCTTTTTTGTTTCCTTAATACAAATAAGTCCATCTTCTCAATGATTTGTTGTTAATGAATTGTTTCATATACTCCTTGGTCTATATGTTGAATATACTTTGTTTTATGGAATATTCAGGTGTTATGTAATCGTTTGATTGTTAGTGTATGCAGGTTTCAAAGTGAAGGAGGAGCTCATCTGGATCAGCAAGGCTGGACTGCTACAACAAGCGTTGGATTTGAGGTAGGATCGAAAAACACTTGGTTTCTCATAGAATGATGCATGTTTAGAGAAGGATTGCTCTTAATTGTCTTGTTTGTCACTAGAGAGTCTTAGACTCCTAGGGAGGTTAGTTTTGTCCGAAAAAAATAACTCTTTCCGCATGACAAATGCAATAAGGGAAAAGACTGAAATCAAATGCTTAAACACACCATTCTTCTAACTAACTTCTAAGAGGCTTTGCTTCAAAATAATGATAAGTTAACATGTATGCAATCCTACTATCCTAGGCATGCAAATTAAAAGATCTAACAATCTATTGTTATGCATGTAAATGAACAAAATAACTTTGTTTTTCTTTTTGTCTTTTTTATGTGGAAGTGTGAAAACTATCTTCTTTTGGTGATGTGGAAGGTGGCTTAGGGATGATGGTGAATGGTCAAAAGGCTTGGGAGACAAGTAGGGGTACTTTCTAGATTCCTAGGGGCTTTTTCCACAATTTGGACTCAAAACAGGCCACTACATTTCAACCTACAGGATGTCCTAATGTGTTCTACAGGATGTCCTGAATTCCTACAAGATCCCATGTATTCCTACAGGATACAACTAAGAGAAAAATGAGGGATGTTGAAGGTGATGGAAGGCTTAGGAAAGGTGGATGGTGGATGGAATGAGGCAAGGGAGTGCCTAGGACCACTTCAGAACTCAAAACCAGAGTTGGGAGATGGCTGGATTTGCTCAACAAGCTTGGAGAAGTATTCTTGTGAAATGATGAAATTGGTGAGGGTTGTAGTGAAAGAAAGTGATGACCATGGATGGATGAAGTTGGAATTAGGTTTCTGATCATGAAATCTCTCTGTAGTTTTGAAACCCCTGCACTGCATCAACCATTGACATTTATCCAAAAATCATATAAACAAGAAGGATTTCAATTAACTAAGGAAAACAGAATTTCATGAGCTAGCTGCCTATTTCATTCATGGAAAAACTTGCAAAATAATATGAAACATTGATGAGACCTAATGTAAGACTAAAGATAAAAGAAATGATGACTAAATCCTATTTTGGATAACTGATCAAATGATGGCCTAAGTACAAAAAACCCTAAATTCCATGAGAAACTAGAATTCTGTCTTTTTGGGGCTGCATAGGGGTTCTATCCTCAAACCATGATCCTTGAAGGGAGGAGTGAGGCAAAATCCACCCACTAACAGCCTTTTGATGTTCCTTTATCTCTTCTAAGCTTCTTCTGAAGCAAGGAAAATTTTAAGAACCACCCTAAATTTATATGTATAATAAATGGGCTAATCCCCATGATACATGGGAAAAATGGGAGGCGATTTTATCAATAATATAATATGTATATATAATTTTTTTGTCGAATCTCTCACCAGATTATATTATCTTGTACAGTGATGGAGAATCTTTCACTAAATTATAAAATCTTGTAAGATCTTGGCAAATATTTTACTGAATAATAAAACATTGTGAATTCTTGGCGAATGTTTTGTTAAAGTATGAAACCATATATGATAATAAGAAAACATATTCATTAAACTGTAATATACTAACATACATGTTTGGAAAAAAGACACATAAGTTTCTCTTCCTACAAACAATGTCCCAAGTTTCAGTGGTCGTGTTTGTCAAGGTTCTTACAATACACTCTTTCCTATCCTTCTATTAGTTTTGATAATATTCCACAACAAAGTTCTTTTAGGTGTTGATATTGACAATGAGTTCTATCAAGGTAGGAGAGATCAATCTTTTCTCTACAACTTTTGTCAAGCTACCACTTTTTTCAAGCTAACAAATTTCTTTCTTATTCCATAGACTCCAACTGTGAGATAAAAAAAACACATCAAGTTTGTTTACCCCAACACGCCAACAAGTAGCAAGCCCCAACTATATTATATAAGAAATTATTATGTATCCCAAAGGCTTGAAGGGGATCTAATTGAAATAAGTGACCATTGTGAGAATCCTTCCAATCAATATATGAATATATAAATGTAGATTTAGTTATTATTTTAATTGGAAATCTTCAATTAAATAATAAAATTTAATTACGTCTCTCCCAATCTAAATTGCTTATTAGCATAATTCACTACCCTCATAGGTCTCACATTTTTTAACAGTGTTGTAACATGTAGATTAATTTCCTTTTTGGTGAACAATATCCACCTTTTAGGAAAATATGGTGCAATGGCTACAACCCCTACAGATCATTAGGACAAACTAAGAATAGCACAGAAGATGAAAGGTTGTACAAACCAGCTTATTTTTCAAACAGCTAATCCAACATCAGTACCTAATATTTTTCATGAAGATATCATAATGAGAATGTTTGAAAAATGGTGAGAAATATTCTGCGAGGGTGCGGCAAGAGTGACAAGGTTTCATTGTTTTGAATTTTTTTTGTTAAATCAGAAAAAGTTAAAAACCAATATCAATGGAGATAGTTTCCTAAGTCTATTTAATATCTTCATTATCGTAAAAACCAACCTATATCCATCTTAACTCCACATCTACCACTCTGAGGGGGATGAAATCTATTTATCCCTCTGAGCACTTGCTAGACCAAGAATTAAGATGGATCTAAGATGATGGAATTTCCCTTTAAGTAATCTATGATGAATACCATGGTATTACCATGGGTCAATACCATGGGCTATCATAAACCTAGAGCTTAAAAATTACTATTAGTAATTTATAAAAATTAATAAAATTAATAATTGATTTTTATTTTTTTTTTTATTTTAACCAAGTTAAAATGTTTAACATACATTAAATTACAATATCCATTTTTACTCTTGATCCACCAAGCCCGAGAGGGATCAAATATTTTTTGACTCTATGCTAGTTTGCATATCACAATATTTAATCATATTTTTTCTCTATGCTAGTTTGCATATCACGATATTTAATCCCTCTCCAGGCTTAGTAGATATCTATACTAGTTTAATTCCCCCATTTAAATAGTCTCTATGTTATTTTGCATATCACGATATTTAATCATATTTTTTCACTCTATGCTAGTTTGCATATCACGATATTTAATCCCTCTCTGGGCTTAGTAGATCCAGAGTAAACATGGATCTATACTATTCTAATTCCCCCATTTAAATAGTCTACATTCGACGTGAATACCATCGGTCAATACCATGTGCCATTTTTATTTTTATTAATACTAATATTAGGGTTAATAATGTTTTTTGCATGGTATTAATAATAAATAGCCCATGGTATTTGGCCATAATATTTCGCCCATAGGTATCACTTAAATATAAGGCATTTTTTGAGTGTTAGTAAAATAGGTGATATGTATTTATATAAATATATATATATATATATATATATATATATATTATATATATATGTTTTATTTGTTTACCATACCTCTGGTTTATTTATATTTTAATTAATTTACCATACTTCTTTTATAAATATGGTATTTGGCCCATAGGATTCACTTAAATAAAACCTCTTTTTTGAGCCTTCATAAATAGAAATAAGGTTATGGACTAAATACAAAAAGAGGTTTTATTTATTTACCATACCTCTCATTTATTTATATTTTTAATTTACCATACCTCTTTTATAAATATGGTATTTGGCCCATAGGATTCACTTAAATAAAACCTATTCTTGAAAATTAGGGAGAATAGAAGGTTGTAACTCCTAATTTCAAGGGCTAAATTTACCTTTTTTACCCTCTCCTTAAAATAAAGTGGGCTATTTGAGGTGATTTGTAAAAATGTACTATGATAAAATATTCGCCCACTAAAAATTTAAAACCCCTTAATTTCGCCTACGGGCGAACATTTGCCCCTAAAATTTTCCATGCTCTAAAGTAAAGCACAAATGGGAGCAAACTAATCAAATCTACAACTACATGCAATGAAATAATTCTAAAGACAATTCAACCATTAATCTATGAAGTCAACTAAGCATACAAATACAAGAAGAGGAGCCTTTTCTGCTAGGGTTGGGCCCTAACCCAAGAGATTCAACCCTTTGAGTCAACTTAGTTTTGGATCAAGAAAATGCTCATTCTCATTATCAAATCAGAAAATTACATAACAATGTCTTCCACAAGTCTTGAACTCGAAAATGACTAGTGTTTTTAGAGAAAAAATTTGAATCCTAATGAGGCTCTAGGCCTCTTTATTTATACAAATGAAGTCTCCAATGACTTCCTTAAATCTAGGGAGGATTAGCTCCCAAAATCAAGATAAATTGGCTCTTTAACCGTCACTTGCTCGCCTGCCTTTTGATCTCCATGACTTGGTTGCTTGTACTTCGAGCTAGTGTGATTGATGGAGGAATATTAGAATGAGTGAGGAGTCAATGAGGAGGATCTACCTCCTACAATATCTCCTCCTTGTTTCATTCGAGTTTTAGCCCTTAATTAGCAAAATTTCCATGATTTTCTCTCAAAAACCTGCAATCAATGCACATTAGTCCACTAGGCATAATATCTCACTTTGACTCATCTCATTAAGAAAAATACAATCAAAATATGTAATAAATTATGAGAACAGTTGATTTGAATAAGCTACAAGGTTTATTAAGATCCATATAGTTACCCAATGATGAGGCTCATCAATAGTTTCTTCCAATATGTGAAAAACACCCTCTAGAATGTATGATTTCTTAATACATTCAATTACTGATGGAAGACTCCCATCATTCTTCCTCCTAAATGTTACTAAAAAATGACTGAACATTTGATCAATATGATCATGAGTGTTCCTGACAAGAAGGAAATCAACTTGTACCTTTTGAAAGATTCATAATTTAACTATCTTGTTTAGATATCCAAATACAATTTGATTTTTTTTTAACGACTAGTGTTGTTTAATTGTAGATACAAAACTTCAGGAAGATTACTAAACCAATGAGTGAGCACATGATGAATTATGGTGATGGTCAATATCACATCATTATGAATAGTTGGAGTTGTGAAGTAATCCCTTGGACATATTTTCCCATTGAAGACCATACAGCCAACCAAGTGAAACAAAATAAAATTATCATCCTGTAAATTTTTTTGTGTGCTAAAAAAATGTGGTAGAAGTGTTTTCTTTTAGTCCATACCATTAATTATCAATCATAAAGATTTATTTGGAAATTCATAACACTTTTTTCCAATGCTTGTACGACTTAGTCCTTTCACTTGATTGTTGATTGTCCTGCCCTTAGAGTGCTTTGACCATGGAATTTGCACATAAGATAAAAACAACCTATTGATAATAGATTTTAATTGTTGATAACTATTCTATTATAACAAATAATGTTCTAAATGTGTACCTATTTTTTCCCCTTGGCATTTATCCCTTTTTAATTTAAAAGAAGCACAAGTACTACAAACCCCATCCTTGAATTCTTAGAAATACAGACACCGATGAATTGTTTCTTCCATATCCTTGTAAAATATGCATATGTAATAAAATTACCATTTCCTTCTGTTGGAAATAATACTGAGAGGGTGGGGTGAATCAGTATTAGCAATTTAACAAATTGATATACTCTACTTTTGTTAATTAAACCTACGTATATATGCAACTGCGTTTAGAGAAAACTGCGTATATCTTACAGACTACTAATTTAGTTAGTTGATCTTAATCTGTGTATCAAAACCATAAAATAGTAATCAAGTGTAGTTAGCAGTACAGGCAATCACACACATGAACACAAGATATAAGGTGGAAACCCAATGTGGGTGAAAACCACCTGCTGCAATTCGTCTCTATCTTCCATTAATTAGAAAATTCTTTTTACAATATTTTTGTATTGGTGCAGTCTTATACCAGTACGCAAGCTTCTACCTATAGAAGGCCACAACCTTCTCTCATTCTCCAGCTTCTCCTGGAAGGGAGCTACAACCCCCTTAGCTCTTGTACTAGCTGATGTACTAGTACGTAGGTGCTAACCTACAGAAGGCTACTACCTTTTTTTTTCTTCCAGGGACCACGTTTCATAAATTTTCAGACTGGATCCATTAATAACATCAATCAAACATCAAATATATCGGCATCAACCAATCTCCTTTGCACAAACCAAACTAAATCAACCAATCACTTCTCTGAATGTTGTAACCAGAATACAGTAACGGTAACTAGAAACCAATTCTGAACCCAGAACACTGCAGCAATAAACAGAAGTAGCTAAAACATATTTTATGAGACGTATGCTACTTCAATATGTAGAGCATGCGTGCATACGCTGATATATTAAGGAAAACTTACATATACGCCGTTTTGAATTACCGAACCAGCGTGTATACGCGCCTTTTCTATGCTAAACCTACGTACAGATCTATAAAAGATAATTTACCCTTTTCAACTATTCAGACATCAGTTATACCCAGATTATCAGATTTATAGATCAAGTCATGCGCCAAAAATAAGAGATCAAAATCACACAAATATACTTCTCTTCAAGCCTTAAGATCTTGACCCAGCAATAGAAGTTATCCTTCTTCTAGCACTCAAGTTCCTCCTTGATTCAGATCTAGCTATGCACCATAACCCAATGACCAATATTCTAGATCTTGCACTTCATAAGATATTCAATCCTTGAGTCCTTTGCCTAATGATCTCCTTCCCCTTTTATAGTCTTAGGCCTTACTCAATACCATGGTCCAAAACCACTTAGGACCAATACCTGGGTCCAAATACCTGGGTTCAACACTTCGGATGAGATACCATGGTCCAAAAACATAGGTCCAAATACCAAGGACCAAAAACCAAGTTTTCCAAACTGTACGCGCTTTTTTGTGCATGAAAGTGCGTGTATACGCATACGCTCCTTTTGGTTTGTGAATCCACCTGTATACGTGACTTGGTCAACGGGAACTTGCGTATTCCTCCTTTTCCTTTATTTTGAGAGCATGTAAGCCTAAAGCATCAACTGAGTGATTTTCCAAGTGAGTTGCCATCAAGGACAATACCTGTGCCATAGTGCCAAGCCTATGTCATAATGCCAACAATCTCCCCCTTTGGACTTGATGGCAACCCCAAGTCACTCTCCCCCTTTGTCATCAAGGGCAAACGGTTATGCTCCCCTTGAGTACATGCTGAAATCTCTGCTTTGCTGAAGTGTGTTGTTCATGCTCCCCCTGACTGTAAGCAAGGTCTGTAAAAAGATGTTCTACAAGAAGAACATGACTCTATACATCATAAATGACCTTCCCATCACCAAAGACTCATACATATATCCATCTCCCAACCAAGTGGGCATATACCAATATTGACTCATCTACCCAACCAAGTGGGGATACACCAAAAGTTATACATGATAAAACAATAACAGTACATCATCCATCCCAGGCATAGTGGGGAAACAAGATAAGTCTTTACATGACCTTGATAATAAAAGAAATACATGACATAGAGACTAAATATCTAAGACAATAGTATGTTAGTCATTAGCAACTATCATCGGCAGCATCTATCAATCACCATCCGGACCATCAACCATGATCTCCCTCTGCACCTGTTCCACCTGAATCAAAAACAATTGTGAAGTTGTACCAAGATCTTCTAAGATAATGCCAACAATGCATTATTAGAAGTATATGATCCCCGTGAACCTGTGCCATATGGTCTCTCTTAGACCCATATCAGACTCTTTTCACCCTGAGTCTGGCCCACTGCTTTTCTTCAAACCAACTTATACACGACTGTATCCACAGAAACCGACTTATGTACATGGATGCTCTTCATGAAACTCGCATACAACCACAGATAAGTGTCAACATCAAGATGATGCATCAAATACTCCCAGCTTCTGTCTGAGGTATTCAAATGTCTCCCTGGGTAGTGGTTTGGTGAATATATCAGCAACTTGTTCCTTTGAGGGAACATACTCCAATTTGACCTTTTGTTCAAGCACTTGTTCCCGGAGAAAATGATATTTGATAGGTATGTGCTTGGTCTTTGAATGCATGACTAGATTATTTGAGATACTGATTGCACTTGTATTATCACATAAAATAGAGATAGGTGGAGTACAAGTGATTTGAATGTCTTGCAATGTTTGCATCATCCAAAGGAGTTGTGTGCAGCAAGATGCAGGAGCCACATATTCTGCTTCAGTTGTAGATAAAGCAATTGAACTTTTTTTCTTGTTGAACCAAGATACTAATCTGGAACCCATAAAGAATGCACCACCACTAGTGATTTTTCTGTCATCCACGCTTCCTACCCAATCTGCATCTGTATATGCATGAAGTGTGAGATCTGTATCTCTAGGATACCATAAGCCATAGTTTTGTGTTCCTTGAAGATATTTGAAAATCCTTTTAACTGCCTGAAGGTGTGCTTCTTTTGGATTTGCCTGGAATCTTCCAACTATTCCTACTGCATGGATGATGTTTGGTTGGGTACCTATCAGATAGAGCAGACTACCAATCATGGATCTATAGGTTGGTTGATGTACTGCTGCTGATTCATCATTTGCGCTAAGGCTGCATCCTATTACCATAGGGTTACATACTGGTTTCGAATCTTCCATGCCATATTTCTTCAAGATCTGCTTGAGGTACTTGGTTTGTGATAGAAAGATACCGTCTTTGTTTTGTTGGACTTGTAAACCAAGAAAATATGTGAGCTCACCAAGCAGGGACATTTCAAAATATTTCTACATCACTAAAGCAAAGTTTTGACTCATGGCTTCTCCATTGCTAGCAAAGATGATATCATCAACATACACAACAAGTATTAGCAATTTATCATTGTCAATTTTTATATATAGATTGCTATCTATTGATCCTTTTGAAAAACCTTGTTGATGGAGGTATTTTTCCAAATGATATTACCAAGCCCTTGGAGCCTGTTTAAGACCATAGAGAGCCTTTCTGAGTCTGCATACAAGTTTTGGATCATTTCCAAGGATAAATCCATCTGGTTTCTCAATATACACTTCTTCTTCTAAGTCTCCAGTTAGAAAGGCAGATTTCACATCCATTTGATATACTTTGAACTTCTGAAATCTAGAAAGAGCAAGGAACATTCTTATGGCTTCAAGTCTGGCAATCAGTCCAAAAGTTTCTTCAAAGTCTATACCTTCTTGTTGAGCATACCCTTTACAAACAAGTCTGGCCTTATTTCTAATAACATCTCCATTTTCATTCGGCTTATTTTTTAATATCCATTTGGTCCCTATGACATTCTTATCTTTAGGTATAGGAACCAATTCCCAAGTGTTATTCTTTTCAATCTTCTCAAGTTCCTCATTCATGGCCTTGACCCAACATTCATCTTTGCATGCCTCACTTATATTTCATGGTTCGACGGAGGAGAGCAATGCTAGATAGCTTGAAGCTTCTATAATAGTTCTTCTTGTTTGTACACCTGCCTCTTTCTGCCCCAAAATTTGAGTCTCTGGATGGTTCTTCTAGACATACCTGGATGGAGTCTTTTCTTCTACCCTTATCTGTTCTTCTGGTGCCTCATAAGTTTCTTCTTCAACATTAGTCTGATTTGATGTTGAAGGATAGTCCTCATCATCTTCAAAATATTCAGTTTTTATCTGCTTTGGATTGTTGCCTGCTTCATCAATCACCACATCAATAATTTCAACAATTTTTCCAAGTCTTTTATTGTAACACTTATATCCTTTACTTCGGGAAGAGTATCCAAGGAGAATGCCTTCATCTGCTCTAGGTTCAAACTTGCCAAGCTTTTCATCAGTCCTTTTGATGTAACATTTGCTTCCAAAAACTTTGAAGTATTTTACAGTAGGAGTCTTACCATACCAAAGTTCATAAGGAGTTTGAGTGTTGTTTACTCAGGCATTTGTTTTGTTGAGAATAGTAATGGAAACAAATGTAGCTTCACCCCAGAAGGTTGCAGGAGTTCCAGACTCATCAAGCATAGCACAAGCCATTTGTTGAACCATTCTATTCATCCTTTCCACCACTCCATTTTGATGAGGAGTTCTTGCAGTAGAGAATTCCCTTCGTATTCCATGTCCTTCACAAAATTCGAAAAAATCATCCGAGGTAAATTCCCCTCCTCGATCAGACCTCAGGCATTTGATTATGCGATCTGATTCATTTTCAACCAAGGCTTTGAAAGCTTTGAAATTTTTGAAAGCCTTGTCTTTATGCTTCAGAAGTCCTATCCAACACATTCTGGAAAAGTTGTCAATGAACAATATAAAGTATTCTTCTCCACGAGGTGACTTTTTCCTTGATGGACCACATAGATCAGTATGGACAAGTTCAATTAGCTTACTAGCTGATCCTTCCTTCTTAGGGAAATGTGTTATGTTTTTCTTACCAAACTGACATGATTTACATATTGTATTGTCTAGAATTCTGATGTCAGGAAGATCGCGAACAACCTAATATTTGCATGCTTTCCTTATCTTAGGGAAGCTTAGATGCCCCAATCTTTTGTGTCATAGCCAGTGTTCATCATTTTTGCTTAGATAGCATTGTTGATGTCCTCCCTTGAGTATGTATAAATTATTTGGAGTTCTTATGCCTTTGATCACTGTTTCTCCTGTATCAAGCTCACGAACAATACATCCATTTGATCGAAATACTACCACATTTCCTTGATCACACATTTGACTAACACTCAATAGATTATGCTTTGAGCCATCAACATACATAACATTTCCAGCTTTGACCTTTTCTTTTAAAAGAACAGAGGCTTTACCTTTTATGAGAGCGGGGATGTCACTTCCAAATGAGACCTTCCTTTCCTTTCTAAGGCACTATATGACTGAAGTTTTCCTTTATTACCTGTCATATGTTTCGAGAATTCATTGTCGATGTACCACTAATTTTCCTGTCCTTTCACATATAAGGCTATACCACATATTTCTGGTTGTGGTTCTTTCTTTCTCCATGTTTTGGGACCCAATGAAGCTTTCTCCTTTTGAGATGTTTTCCGAAACTTGCTCCTGCATTCAGAATCTTCATGACCGAAGTTGTTACAAATAGAGCATTCTATTTCATTTTCAAGAGAAGAAAAGTTATTGTAGGTCCTCTTCATGATCCCAGTCACATTCCTTTGATTTCGTGCTTCTCTAGTCATGATGGTCTTATAAGCAACACATTGAGCAGCTTTATGTCCAATGTTATGACATGAGAAACATTGGCCATTAAATAAATTCTTGCTATTATCAGACCTACCGACCAGGTGATTGTAGTTTCTATTGACATTCATTCTTGAGGAAAATTGAGAATGATTTACCTGTGGTTGGTTGTAGCTTCTGTTCATCCTTGAAGTAGATTGACCCCAATTTACCTAGTGATTTGCTTTAGGCCTTTGCTGACGATTGTCAACCTATTCACTTCTCCTTGCTACTTCAAGATAACTTTTGGACTTGGATGGCTTCTATGCTTGAGATGCTTCTTCAGTATATCCAAGACCTATCTTGATTAGAGGAGAATGCTGCACTTTGATAATCTCATCTAAAATTTCAAATCCTTTAGAAAATCTAACATTAAGAGCTTTTTTTTTCTCAATATCTTTTCTAAGTCCCACAATTTCACATTCTAACTTTTCATTGTGTTTTTGACTTTCAGCAAGTTGGAATGTCAAAGTATCTATAGTCATACTCTTTTCTTCTAAACAAATTTTAAGTTTAGAAATTTCTTCATAGAAACCATCTTCATCTATAGCATCCAAGAAATCATCATCTTCAAAAGCCATCAAAAGTCTATAATCATTACCATGTTCATCTTCATCACTATTTGAAAGTCCATCACTGTCTTCATGTGTATAAGAGCTCTTCTTACTTACGTTCTATTTTCTGTTCCATTTAACTGGTTCCTTACCTTTATCAAGCTTATCTTTATGAGGACATTTGGCTACATAGTGACTGACTCTTCCACAAGCAAAGAATTTGAAAGATAGCTTACCTCTGAATCTTCCAGAACCTCGTTGAAGGTTCTTGAAAAAGTTTGATTCTTCCTCTCCTTCTAACGTATGTCCTGACTCATTGTATTCTCCTTTTTCTGAAGCTTTGAATGCAGCTTCTCTCATGTTTGATGGACCCCCTTTTCTCATTTCGAAAGCAGTTAGGATTCCGTGCAGTTGTGACATGGTAATACTTTGAAGATTCTTCTTTTCTTCTATGGCAGAAACTTTTGATTGAAACTTAGAAGACAAAGATCTTAGAACCTTTTCAAATAAAGTAACTTCTTTTATCTCCTCACCCAAGTTTTTCATGCGATTAACAATCTCATCTATTTGTAAGAAATAATTAGCCACACTTTCAACATTTTGCATTCTGAGAGTTTCATATTGAATTCTGAGAGATTGTAGTTTTGCACGTTTTACCTGATCGTCTCCTTCATAGCTTAGAATGATCTTGTCCCATATTTCTTTGGCAGTTTTGAGCTGCATAACCTTGACGAATTCTGATTGAGATAGACTGCCCAATCGAGTATTAACAGCCTTTGCATTTGTTTCATACTGCTTTTTACCATCCGTATCTGTAGGAGTTGCTGATGGAAATGTGTATCCTCCTTCCACGGTATCCCACACTTCTGTACCAAGAAATTGAAGATAGGTTGTGGTTCTTACCTTCCAATAGACGAAGTTGCTTCCAGCAAAGATTTAATGGCCTGATGGATGCCTCTTTTTCGTAGTTTCTCATGATGATAGATCTTCATTCAAGTGATCAAGCTTCTTTTGAAGGACCTGCTCTGAAACCAATTTTTGGAAATAATACTGAGAGGGGGGCATGATTTAGTATTAACAATTTAACAAATTGATATACACTACTTTTGTTAATTAAACCTGTGTATATATGCAACTGTGTTTAGAGAAAACCACATATATCTTGCAAACTTCTAATTTAGTTAGCTGATCTTAATCTGTGTATCAAAACCATAAAACAGTAATTAAGTGCATAAAACAATACAGGCAATCACACACATGAACACAAGATATAAGGTGGAAACCCAATGTGGGTGAAAACCACCTGCTACAATTCGTCTCTATGTTCCTTTAATTAGAAACTTCTTTTTACAATATTTTTGTACCGGTGCAATCTTATACTAGTACACAGGCTTCTACCTACATAAGGCTACCACCTTTTTTTGTTCTCCAGCTTCTCCTGGAAGGGAGCTACAACCCCCTTAGCTCTTGTACTAGCTGATGTACTAGTACATAGGTGTTGACCTACAGAAGGCTACTACCTTCTTTTTTCTTCCAGAGACCATGTTTCATAAATTTTTAGACTGGATCCATTAATAATATCAATCAAACATCAAATATATCGGCATCAACCAATCTCCTTTGCACCAACCAAAACTGAATCAACCAATCACTTCTCTGAATGGTGTAACCATGATACAGTAACAGTAACCAGAAACCAATCCTGAACCCAGAACACTGCAGCAATAAACATATTTTATGAGACTTACACTACTTCAATATGTAGAACCTACGTGCATACGCTGATATATTAAGGCAAACCTGCATATATGCCATTTGAATTACCGAACCAGCATGTATACATGTATAACAGAAGTAGCTAAAACATATTTTATGAGACTTATGCTACTTCAATATGTAGAACCTACGTGCATATGCTAATATATTAAGGCAAACTTGCGTATATGCCGTTTTGAATTACTGAACCAACATGTATACGCGCCTTTGCTATGCTGAACCTGTGTACAGATCTATAAAAGATAATTTACCCTTTTCAACTATTCAGACACCAGTTATACCTAGATCATCAGATTTATAAATCAAGTCATGCGCCAAATATAAGAGATCAAAATCACACAAAGATACTTCTCTTCAAGCCTTAAGATCTTGACCCAGTAATAGAACTTATCCTTCTTCTAGCGCTCAGGTTCCTCCTTGATTCAGATCCAGCTATGCACCATAACCCAATGACCAGTATTTTAGATCTTGCACTTCATAAGATATTCAATCCTTGAGTCCTTTGCTTAATGATCTCCTTCCCCTTTTATAGTCTTAGGCCTTACTCAATACCATGGTCCAAAACCACTTAGGACCAATACCTGGGTTCAACACTTCGAACAAGATACCATGGTCCAAAACCATAGGTCCAAATACCAAGGACCAAAAACCAATTTTTCCAAACTGTATGTGCTTTTCTATGCATGAAAGTGCGTGTATATGCATACACGCCTTTTGGTCTGTGAATCTGCGTGTATACGTGGCTTGGTCAACGAGAACCTACATATTCCTCCTTTTCCTTTATTCTAAGAGCCTATGAGCCTGAACTGTCAACTGAGTGATTTTCCAAGTGAGTTGAAATCAAGGACAATACCTGTGCCATAGTGCCAAGCCTGTCTCATAATGCCAACACCTTCTGCATACTCATTGTATAAATTGTATATTACATGTCTCGAGAAATTATCTAGAATATGTATTGTCTCTCTATCTAGCATACCTTGTCCATGTTTGGAAAAGAATTCTTGCATACATGTCAATGCAGTATTTTTTAATGGTCC
This sequence comes from Pinus taeda, assembly GCA_000404065.3. Classification (NCBI taxonomy): domain Eukaryota; kingdom Viridiplantae; phylum Streptophyta; class Pinopsida; order Pinales; family Pinaceae; genus Pinus; species Pinus taeda. The sequence continues at coordinate 30,308 of APFE031541378.1, read as the reverse complement.
AATCGCTAATCTGTGATGGTTTCTTCCAGTCATGTTTGGATTCTCAATAGATGAATAGTACTAAATGAATGCAATTCTTTGAAAGCCTTTCCACAGAGTAAAAAAATTCTCAATCTGATAATCATAGGTTATCTTTGTATATATATATATATTCATTTTCTCCAAGGCATATTTGAAGTCTAAGCATTTCAATCAATCCCTTTGACAACATTCACTTAAAATCAAATTAGTAATGGAGCTTGTTGGGACAGGGTTCCCTAGGGTCAATTTTGTAATAGTTTTTGTTATTTTTGTAAAGTCTCTGCATTTTGAGGAGCAGAGCAGGAAGGTCGTAGGAGTCAAAAGGGCTCTAACAAGGTCAAAGCCCCTTAGTTGGTTAAGAAGTTAAGTTGTTTTTTGACCCACCCATGGTTTGCCAACCATGGTATTGTAAAGAAATATGCTATAAAAAGGAGTCATAGCGAGTCATAGGAAACCAAATAAATAATTAAATATCTATGTATGGAAAAGTGATCTAAGTCATAAGAGTTTTTTTTCTATACTTAGGCAAAGTGGAAGGCTCCTGTAGCTGTGTGTACGGAGACTTTGGTACGTTCGTAGTTGAGTGTGCGGGCCTCTGCAGCTATGTGTGCATGGAAGAAAGAGTCTATAATAGAATATCTTAAGCTAATAAAGACTATTTTGGAGCAATATTTGTCTCTCTATGTGTTTATGTTTACTTCTGCATTTACAGTGAATTCACTCTATTTATTGCAATTATCATAAGAAACACTTAATATATGTGTGAAAGTGGTAGATATGTTAGTTTACATGACGTTATGAATGTTTAAATACATCAGCACAGAGTTAGAATATGTTTTCTGTAAGTTACTATAATTTCCGTATTTTAGGGGTTAGGGTTCACGAAGGTCGGAATAAAGCCCTGAGAATCACATAAACCCATCACACAGGCCTCTGGATGTAGAAACTTGGTTTTGTAATCCCCCAATAATGCCTTGGGTGAGACTATAGCCTGCGCTACGTAGGTTGTTTCTGAAAGGGTCGGCAGTGTAGGGTTTTTTTTGTTGGTGCAGCTAACTCTAAACCTAGGTCTAGACCCCCTCAAGACAACAAATGGTTCTGTTGTCGGGATCGGGATGTGTCTGAGGAATGTGTGATATCGAATAAATGGTTCCCAACTAAGAAGGAAATTGAGAATTGGATAGATTGAAAGTTGCACGAATTTGCAGCCCAAGAAAATAGGAATTTGCATCTATCAAAGAAAGAATGGTTGAATAGATACCTATATACATACGAACATGAAATCTTCTTCTACTCTTTCCCATCGCATTACACCAGTGGTTGTCTAAATTGGCAGACAATCAAGGTAAGTGGAAGCTGGATAACCCTATTGTGTGGACTCCAGAGTTGGTAAAATGTCTAGAAGCTTCAGAAAACAAGATCATGAGGGTTGTTTATTACTGGATCGATAGCATTTTGGGTAGATTCATTACTGAATTCATAATTGATACCTTTGTTAGTTATAGCGAAGTTGAATGACATTTTTTCAAAGGACCAGGAGGCAAGTATTTGAAGTCGTTTAAAACTTGGATTAAAATGTTATTGTGCGAGAAAAGGGTTATGCCATTACATTAATGTTTAGAAGAGAATTGGTAGGTATTATGCAAAGTGGAAAGACATTCAGAAGAGATTTAGATTTATGTGTTGAGTACAGTCCTCTTTTGAGAGCATATGATAGTGATGAATAAAGTAGTATTCTGAAAACACCTATAGGTGTGTTGCAGATGGTAAATCAGGGTATCGCGGGAATATCACATCCATCCACTTCACCTCCACCATCACCACCACCTCATACACCTACACCTACACCTCCACATCCACTATTCACTATGGAGAATGCTATGAAGATGCACGTATTTAAGGGTTTGGGGATAGAAGACCCTGAGCAGTTTTGGTTTGTAGCAAATGTGTGGAAGTCACAATAGATTACAGATGATGACCTGAAGAAAGCGCAGCTGGTCACAACATTGCAGGATTGAGAGCTGACCTGGTATATTAAGTATTGTTCAACCCATCCTAATGCGACGTTGAAGGAAATGAAGGAAGCACTAAATAATGAATTCAAGAATCCTAAGTCGCAAGCTCAATCAATAACAGAGGTCAAAGAGATCTAGCAGAAAGTGAATGAGTCTATGTGGGACTTTGATTAGAGGTTGAAATGTCTGCTCTAGCAAGCTAATATGTAGATCACGAATGACCAACACAAGGACTGGTATATTTCCTCACTACTACCCCATTTGAGATTTCCACTGTCATAACAAAATATTGGAATGCAGATTGAGGCACTGGATATTTCCATGAAATTGGAAGCCTCACCTATTCAGGATACGAATCTGCGGGTACAACAAATTCAATCACAACATGCTAGCCTGCATATGCAGTTGTAGAGCCTTAAGAAGGAAAAGGAAATCCAAAATGAGGTCCACACGGAAGTATGGTGTTTGAAAGGTAAAGGTCATGGTCACGACAAGGACCATTGCACGGTGTATCAGAATTATCTTGTTGGGGGAGGTCATGTCCCCCTAAAGCCAGAAAACATTGTTGGGCCAAGTACATGTGTAGTGCTATGGTGCACTATTTGTTGGATTATAGGGAAACATACGACGGAAAATTTTCATTTAATACAGAAGTTTGTGCAGACTCCACAACAGTTTTTCTATAATTTTTGTAATTATGTGGGTCATGATGAGCGCAATTGTCGAAGTTATGAATTGATGATGGATAGAACACCAACGTATAAAGTACAGATGGAGGCTTGTCCTCAGGATCAAGCCACAAATGCATCACACAGAGGGTTTCGGGGACAAGGAAGAGGATGAGGAGGAGGAGCTGGAAGATGTCGTGGCCAGATCATTTGCTACAATTATGGAGAACTGGGTCACTTTGCGTGAGATTGTCATAATCCAACGCACCCATCATGTCAATATTGTCGCTAGTTTGATCATGTCATAGAATATTTCCCCGTGCTCATCACGAAGATTCAAGAAAACAAGACTCAGACTCAGCAGCCTACGCAAAACATCCAAATGATGAGATTTGAACCACGCAAAGAGGGTCCTAGTGTTAATATCGTCATGCGAAGTGGCATAGCTACCAGGGAGGATAAAGGGAAGCAACCAGAGGAAAATGTATGGGTTCATAAGGTTGTTGATAAGGAGACTGGATTTGATGTAAATAAGGTAAAGGAAACATTTATGGAAGCAAAAAGAAGCTTCACGAATGCAAGAGCTTCTACATCAAGGACTCAAAATACATGCACGGGGAAGCTAGAAGACCATGGTACTTCGCAGAAGGTAGACCCCTCATTATTAGCATCATTTTTACAAACCTACACGAAGGACTACAAGAATTGATAGATAATTGCACTCGCAAGAATAAGCCACTGCTGGAACAATGTGCGGTACATAAGGTGGACAAAAGCAAGAAAAGGATTGGCCACGAAATGAGGTTGTCTGCCCAGATTGGAGAATTCGAAATGGACCAGGTGATTCTTGATTTAGGGTCTAATGCAAATGTTCTGTTGAAGAAAACATGGGAAATAATGGCAAGACCCATGCTACAGTGGTCCCCAATCCAGCTAATAATGGTGAATCAACAAAATATCATTCCTATAGGCGCCTACATGGAGTGATTGTGGATATTGAAGGGGCACACACCATAGCTAATTTTGAAATGATCAAAATAGTAGGTGACAGTGACCCATATCCAGCGCTGCTTGGAATTGATTAGGAAATTGATATAAACACAATCATCAAACTTAAGAAGCGCAGTATGAAATTTTAAAAGAGGGAACTAAGGGTTATTTTTCCGTTGCATCCAGCCAAGGGTGCACGATATAATGAACCAGTCCGCAATTATGAAGAGGAAGATGACATTGAGCAGATCTATAAGATGATTGTGCGAGATGACTATTGGATCAACCTTGTGGCGTATGGGTGAGTTACATGGGAGAAGGATAGCTCCCACAATTTAGATTTAGATGAGGAGCTCGAACACTGGTAGAATAGGTTGCATGAGGTAGACTTACAAATTCACTCTGATGTATATCCAGTGAGGTACGCAATTTACTGTATTATGTTGGCTTAGAAGATGTCAATTTATTTATGGATAAATTTGAAAGGGATGTACTACAGGAACATCAGTTCTAGGCATTAGACATTGCACTAAGAGCTACACTTGCCAGATGGTGGGGTATGCATAAGAACAACTTTGCAAACTGGAAAGAATATCAGCAGATGATGAAGTTGCGGTTTGGGTATGCCAATACCCGCATTATAGAGAAATATACAGGGAAGGATGATCCACACGAACATCTGGCTCGATGGATGAAAGCTTAGGGAGAAGAATCACAACCAAAATGGGTTCATATATGTTTCCACACTTTGGATACGATCCCGATGAACTGGCATCTAGAAACAGAGCAGCAACATGGGACGTAGAATGGGATGTTCTGAAGGAAAGTTTTATGTGAACTTTTAGCTTTGAAAATGGGTTTGAATGTATTGATGAAGAATTACAGGTGATCAAAGTTGTAATATTCAAAATGTCTGACATTGCATGGGTACAACTAGATTACAGTACGCATCTGTGTCATGCGCTTGAATGTTACAATGTGACCACTTAGGAAGGCAAAGAAGATCCTAGGAACATCAATATCCTTGAGTCAAAATGATAGTGCGAAGTCATCGGGCCTAAGGAAAAGGTTCCTGATATTTCACATCCCTTGAAGACCAAGTAGGAGAATATTGGATCGAAAGCGCATCCGAAGTTTGCAAACATAGGTGACTATTGGGGTGAAGATACACCGAACAAAGTCATGGAGCTACTGCGGGAGTATCATGACTTGTTTCCCACCAAGTTCTCTAATTTGAAAGGGATATTAGGGGATATGGGCATCATGAAGATCACTCTAAAGCCATATGTGAAGCCAGTAAAGCAGCACCCCTACTAGTTGAATCCTAAGTATAAAGAAAAGGTACGCGAAGAATTAAATAAGATGCTTGCAGCTGGAATTATTAAACCTGTCGAGGAATCGGACTAGGTTAGTCCCATGGTGGTTCAGGATAATAATACATAGGGAGAGATTCAAATATGTGAAGACTTAAGACAGTTGAATGACGCTTGTGTTCATGATTCATTTCCTACGTCTTTCACCAATGAAGTACTAGAAAATGTTGGCGCTCAGGAAGCTTATTCGTTTATTGATGTGTTCTCAAGGTACCATCAGATCTAGATCATGTCGGAGGATAGAAGTAAGACTACCTTCACTATGAATGGGGTTGTTTCCAGTGTATAGTTATGCCTTTCGGACTTAAGAATGCCCCTGCAAACTTCTCTAGGGTGGTATTCACAACTTTCAAGGACTTTATTCACAAATTTTTGGAGGTTTACTTTGATTATTGGACTTTGTTTGGGTTATTAAAGCAACATGTTCCTAGTCTTTGCCTCATGTCCGATACTTTTCGAAGGTATAAAATTTCCCTTAATTTGAAGAAATGTATATTCTGCATACCATATGGAATATTGTTGGGTCATGTAGTCTGTAAGTAGGGGTTGATGGTAGACCCTGCCAAGATTTCCATAATTATTAACTTGGAGCCTCCAAAGAATGTTAAACAACTTCACATGACGTTGGGCCACATAGAGTATTATAGGAAATTTATCAAGGCATATGCGTAGATTACTGCATCCATGGAAAGATTGCTGAAAAAGGATGTGACGTTTTGCTAGGACGATGATTTCCAGAAGAGTTTGGATGTTTTAAAGGAAAAATGGTCACCGCGCCCATTTTAGTGTTCCCCGATTGGAAGAAGGAGTTCCACATCCATGTAGATGCATCCTACATAGCCCTGGGAGTTGTGCTGACCCAACCAAGTGAAGGTGATATCGATCATCTGATAGCATTTGTGAGTAGAACTTTATCGAAGGCAGAGAACAATTATTCCACCATAGAGCATGAAGGAATAGAAATGGTGTATGTGCTACAGAAGTTCAGGCACTACTTATTGGGTACGCACTTCAATATGTACATAGACCATTCTGCTTTGGAGTACCTGGTCAAAAAGCCTGTATTGGGGGGGAAACTCTGTTGATGGTTGTTGCTCTTTCAAGAATATGACTTTGATGTAATTGTGAAGCCAGGGCGACTACCTGGACCAGATCACCTCTTGCGAATTGAGAATGGTGACGAACCTACAAATCTGGAGGAAGGCTTGCCTGATGTGTAGATCTTTGCTATGTGAGTCGCCGATGACCACTTTGTAGACATAATCTAATTCTTGTCTAAAGGTACAACTCCTGAGGAGTATTCGACACAACAAAAGAAGGAATTGGTGGTCTAGACTACAAATTTCTTTGTTATTGTTGGACATTTATATAAAATGGGATCCAATGAAGTATTATGAAGATATGTCCCAGAGTATAAACGAAAAAGTATCCTTGCTAAAGTGCATGGAGGGGTTGCGAGAGGAGATTATGCAGGAAGAGAAATTGTACAGAAGATTTTACGAGCAAGACTTTGGTGGTTGACTATGCATAAGGATTTTAAGGTTTATTGCAGGGTGTGTGATGTTTGTCATAGAATGGGGATACCATCAAGAAGAGATGAATTGCCTCTGAATCCACAAGTGTCATTGCAGGCATTTGATAAGTGGGCAATAGACTTCGTGGGACCAATTCAGCCACTAGGAAAGAAGACTGGAGCCAGATACATCATTACAGCAACTTAGTATTTAACTAGGTGGGTTAAGGCGCAACCTATAAAATATTATAGTGTAGCAACAGCTGTGAATTTCATCTTCCAGTATATTTTGTCTCGATTTGGCTACCTGAAGATCTTGATGAGCGATAGAGGTTCACACTTCTTAAATGAAACAATTGTTGCTTTTCTCGAAGAGTTCTAGATGTATCACCAGAAGAGTACGTCATATCATCTTCAAGCGAATGGTACAGTGGAAGCATTGAACAAAATTATGGAGAATTCCTTAACAAATATTTGCAATGTGAAACGAAATGACTGGGATGTGCACAAACCTGTTGTTCTAGGGTCGTATAGAACTATCTGCAAGAAATTAACTAGACAAATGCCATTAAGATTGGTTTACGGCCAAGAAGCTATAATGCCAATGGAGTACATAGTGCCCAATTTGTGAATTGTTGCAGTTACAGACATGGCCAATCAAGATACCATAGAAGAATACCTCACGGAACTCATTGAGTTGGAGGAAGATTGCTTCTTAGCGGGTTTTCATCAGTAGGTGTTGAAGGATCGTGAAAAGGCATGGCATGATCGCCACATCAAACAACGCACCTTTAAGAACGAAGATTTGGTATTGTTGTATGACAGTAAATTCACAAAGTTTCCAGGGAAGCTCCAAATGCATTGGTTGGGGCCATATATTATTAAGGATATTATAGATGGAGGCGCAGTTTAGCTCGTGAAGCTAAACGAGGAATTGTTTTAGGGAAAGGTTAGTGGGAGTTAGTTAAAGTTGTATAGGAGTGATCTCGCCTCTGAGCGATGACTATATGGTTGTGAGATAGTCTTAGTGCTCCAGGAACTTGCAAGGGAGCATAAGACTATAAACCACACTGCCAAAAGGAAGTTTGGACGAATTGATTGGGCTACGCGATGACTCCAGGGCAGGCACAGAGGAGAGCTACGACGAAGGAGTTGTGCTAGGATGGTGGGTCCCACACAGCCTGGCCAAAAAGTGACCGTTGGAAGCACTATAGCTGATTGGATGGAAATTTTTTCGTTAAATGGAGTGGGGAGAATTTAATATGCATATCTTTGGAAATTTTCCGCCAAAAATGCATTAATGATAGGGAATTGGAGGGAACAAACAAATTTGAATTCAAATTGAGCTATAAATATGGCATCCCGCTCCACATGCAAACACTTTGCTTCCAGATTATTTTCCTTAAGTTGTTGCTCTTTCAATTGTGTTTAGAGCAGTGTTGTATGTCTTATAAGGTCTGGGAGAGAATTAAGGAGCATATTTCACAGCCGAGATTCGCAAATTTGACTGATTGGCAGCATGAGATATTCGTCGAGAGAATGACTACAACAAGACCTGAGACGGAGTCGACCCAACTTGTACCTATAGGGTTGCCTACTACAACTCCTAGGTCACCAAGGCCTAAGCCATTTGCTTCCACAATAGGAGATAAGAAGCAAAAGAAGCCTCAGCAAGAACCGGTGTGCAATCACAATAGAAAAATCCACTGGAAATCCGCCATAAGGGAAAGATGGATAGGTCCAAATAGCCGATAGATCCCCTAGACTTGGATGAGGAAGAAATACACGAGGGAATAGAGGAGATTGATGTTGAGGGGGCTAAGCCAATAACTCGACTACCACCGTATATACCCCCAAGAAAATCCATAGCTAAAGTGCCCAAAAACCTGGATTCCACAAAGTTCATGGTCTCCACACCTTTGCTGCCAAAGAATGTGGTGTTTGAGGAAAATTTGTTGGCCTAGATACCATACTTAAAAATGGAGGATTGGGACCTAGGGGACCACGCGAGTTTTCGATAGTTGGCATCGAGCAAGTACCTGAAGAAGGTATACTATGAAGATTCGGACATCATGCGACTTGAGCCGATAAAATGGGTAGCTAGAGTTAGGTGCGCAGGGATCCTAAACATGTTTTGGGTGCCACATTTCAATCGCACCATTATTAATACAATCTACATGCACCAATTGTTGATGTTGGTTTATGATGGGTGCCTCTGGTTGGGAGGTCCCATCCCGATCACTGACATGCTGATCCATAGAATAACATTGTTGCCATATAAAGAGTGGACCCTGTGGAGGCATTTGTAGGAAAATCACAGGAGAAAACATTCACGGACCAAATGAAGAGTGATTTTGGTCTGGTAAAGAAGTCATGCAGGTATTACATTCAGTCAATCTCACATGGCGCAATGCAGTTTGCTGCACAAATTTTGGCTGGAAAAATCATGCACAAGTGTCGCACAGATGAAGTACCAACACCAGTAATTTCTTTGGCTTCGCAGTGTGCCAAGGGAGTCTAGTACAACTGGGCTCAATACTTGTGCCATGAATTTTAGGAAGAATGTAGAGAGGCCCAGGATGAGGGCAAGGCATTCCACTACACGCGTTTGTTGTTTTTGATTGCGTTGGTGGCCTAGAGGATGCCCGAAGAGAGCTAGTTCCATTAGCAGGACTCAGACCTACCTGAGGCCGCGAAGTTCACTTTGTTGTGGGCTACCAAAGACCCTCATGAGTTATGGAGACCAAGATATTTTCATTCTTATTTGAGTCAAAACTGAGGATGGTGATTAACCAATGACCAAGGTTATCACCAAGTTTGCACGTGCAATACCTCAATGTCATTGCTTTCAAAGCGGATTTCCATAATCTGCACATTCGTGTGAAGAAATATGGTAAGGGCATATGACACAAGCTTCCATACTTAATCACTGAGAATGATATTCTGAGGGTTGTCGGAAAACGGCCAAGTGATTAGTTGACCCACTCTGATGTCGGTGCAGGAACTAGTAAGGTTGTTGAAGGTGAAGCAATGCATACCACAACAACAACAACAGTAGAAAATAAAAAGGAAGCACATAAGGCTTCCACTAAATAAAATACCACACAGCAGAAAGAAGCTTCTGCAAAGGAGAAAGAAGCGACTGCCAAGGAAAAAGAAGCAACAAAATAAAAGACTACATCGCAGGCCACCATTGACCTCGACGAGTCAGAAACCGAATGCACAGATGTGGAGGAAGAGATAGAGGGAGAAGAGGAAGGGGGCGCGGGCTTGGATTCCCCCTTCATTGTCAAGAAAAGGAAGAAAAGGAGTTTAGCGGGGCTACACAAGAAGTAAAAATTAGATAAATCGGTGAGCGTGACGCCTTTGGTCCTCACATAGGAGGACCTAGATGAAATTGGGGATGTGATCCATGATGTAATAATGAATATTTAGGGAAACTTTGAAAAGCAATACCAAAAAACACTAGGTAAGGTACAATAGGGCCTACGGGAATTACAGGTCTAAACAGGTCTCATTCAAGAGAGCATGGGACAAGAAAGCGTGAAGAAAGTGAGCCTGAAACAAGAGATCGAGTCAGCCTTAGAAGAAAAATCACCTTGGATCTCCGCACAATGCAATTACCTAAGGGGTCCCTACGCGCCGACTCAGCAGAAGGCAGGGCATACTTACTACATATGAAGGATTTGAGTCTAAATCTAGCGGTGCTTCATATTCAGACACTGCACAAGCTACACCAACGGGTGTTAGACGAGCTTAGAATCCAAGAACAACACGCATTGTTGATCATTAATGAGGTCAAAACCAATAATCAACAAATATTTGAGGAAAAGGCGCAAGACCTCAAGGAAAAGGAGGAGGTAACTGCGAGAAGTCAGCAGTTGGAAGCAGCTATTGCGCAGGCCTATAGTGAGCTTCCCGAGTTCCAAATTCTAACCAAAGCGAACTCTGCAAAAAAGATTCAGAAGATAGTTGCCCCAATAAAGGAGTCATAGGCAAAAATTGGAAAAGTTAGATTTGAGCTGCAACTGAAATCTTTGAGCTACAACTTAAGCTGCAGCCCACTACTCCTCTTGAAGTCAGAGAGTAGCGCGAAGCTGCTATCAAAGAAGACATGGTTACCTTGGAAGATGTAGTTAAGGGTTTCATGCAGTTGTTCGAACAAGCCATGGAATTGTGGACCTCACTGCAGGAGGATCCAACTTTGCAGAAGATTGAATTTTATATTTTGGACAAGTAGAGGTAGTTCGATGAAATAAGGTCTACAACACGAACCTTAGCACCAGTGAAAAGGTTCACTCGATTACAGGATGGAAAGCTCATCCAAAGCGAAATTGATGAGTTGCGTTGTAAAGAAGCCATCATATCTTTCAGGACACAACCTTGGGTGGATGAGGCCAGTCAGTTGACACTATCAGTGTAGGGCAAGCTAAAGGACAAGTAGTAGACACAGAGAACCATGGGCCTTGCAGTCGAAGGCCCCACCACAAAAAAATCGGTTGAGGAAGTTAGTCAAGCCGTTGCACAAGCAACAACAGACTTGCAATTTTTGAAGATAGAGTTCAGTGAGCTGCAAGCGAAGGTCGAGGTGCCACTAGCAAAGTGACTCGAGGACGAGTCATGACATTGTGTTTGGGGCCTGTTGGGACAGGGTCCCTTGGGTTCAATTTAGTAAGTTTTTGTTATTTTTGTAAAGTCTCTACATTTTGAGGAGAGGAGCGTGAAGGTCATAGGAGTCAAAGGGGATTTAAGAAGGTCAAAGCCCCTTAGTTGTTTAAGAAGTTAATTTGTTTTGTGATCCTCCCATGGTTCGCAAACCATGGTATTGTAAAGAAATATGCTATAGAAAGGATTCATAACGAGTCATAGGAAACAAAATAAATAATTGAATATATATGTATGGGAAAGTGATCTAAGTTAGAAGAGTATATTTTTTGTACTTAGGTGAAGGGGAAGGCTCCTACAGCTGTGTGCGCAGAGACCTTGGTAAGTCCACAGTTGAATGTGCGGGCCCCTATAGCTGTGTGGGCATGGAAGAAAGAGGCTATAACAGAAGATCTGAAGCTAATAAAGACTGTTTTGGAGCAATATTTATGTATCTGTGTGTTTATGTTTACTTCTGCATTTACTATGAATTCGATCAATTATTGCAATTATCATAAGAAACAATTAATATATGTGTGAAAGTCGTAGATCTGTTAGTTTACTTGATCTTATTAATGTTTAAAGTGATTAGTGTAGAGTTAGAATTTGTTTTCTATAAGTTACTGTAATTTTCACATTTTAAAGGTTAAGATTCATGAAGGTTAGAATAAAACCCTGAGAAACACAGAAACCCATCACACAAACCTCTGGATGCAGAAACCTGGTTCTATCATCCCCCAATACTACCTCAAGTGATATTGAAGCCTGCACTATGCGGGTTTTTTCTGAAAGGGCCGGTAGTGTAGGGTTTTGTTGGTTGGCGTAACTAACTTTGAACTTGGGTCCAAACCCCCTCAAGCCAACAGAGCTTGTTCTTCTAAGAAATTCCTTCTTAAACCTTATATGATTAGAATTATTTGAATTGATATAAAAAGGTCTAGTCATAGTCAATATATAATATTTTTTTTCAATGTCTCCATCATTTCATCATCCTCTCTTCAAGGAATTTCTTAATTATTGAGAGGAATATTATTCTCGCTATAATCATACTCAACATTGTCATAAAATTCTTCACCATCCTCAACAATGCCTCTAAAATCCTTTCTCAAAGGAAATTCTTCATCGTCCTTATGAACGCCTCTAAAATCCTTGCTCAAAATAAATTATTTACCATCCTCAACAATGCTTATGAAATTCCCGGTTGGAGAAAATTCTTCACCAGTTCCTCTAAAATCCTCACTTGGAGGATATTCTTCACCATCCTGATGAATTCCTTTGAAATCCTCACTTGGAGGAAATTCTTAACCATCCTCATTAGTTCCTATAAAATCCTCGATCATAGGAAATTATTCACCATCCTCATTAATTCCTTTGAAATCCTCGCTTGAAGGAAAACTAACATGTTCATTAGTGCTTTTGAAATCCTCACTTGGAGAAATTATTCACCATCATTATCAATGCCTTTGAAATTCTCACTTGGATAAATTCTTCGCCATCATTATCAATGCCTTTTAAATCCTCACTTGGAGAAAATTCTTCATCATCATCATCAGTGTCTTTGAAATCCTTCCTTGGAGGAAATTATTCAACATCCCCATCTATGCCTTTGAAATGCTAACTTGAATGAAATCCATCATCCTCATCTGTTCTTTTGAAATCCTCACTCAAAGAAAACCCATCATCCTCATCAATTCCTTTGAAATCCTGACTTAGAGTAAATTATTTATCATCTTCATTGGTGCCTTTGAAATCCTCGCTTGAAGGAAACCCATTATCCTCATTTATGCATTTTAAATACTCACTTGAAATGAATCCATTATCCTCATTTGTTCCTTTGAAATCATTGCTTGGTAGAAATTCTTCACCATCCTCATCAGTGCCTTTGAAATCCTTGTTTAGAGGAAATCCATCATCCTCATATGTGCCTTGGAGACCCTTTCCTCGAGGAAATTATTCACCATCCATATTAGTGTCTTTGAAATCCTTACTCAAAGGAAATTATTCATCATCCTCATCAATGCCTTTAAAATCTTCACTCGAAGGAAATTTTTCACCATCCTCATTAATGCCTTTGAAATCCACGCTTGAAGGAAATCCATCATCCTTATCTATCCCTTTGAAATCCTTTCTCATAGGAAATTCTTCACCATCTTTATCAGTTCCTTTGAAATCCTCTCTCAGAGGAAATTCTTCACCTTCCTCATTAGTGCCTTTGAAATATTTGCTGAGAGGAAATCCTTCACCATCCTCAATATTTCTAAGAAATCCTCACTCAGAGGAAATCTTCCACCATCCCCATCCATGCATTTGAAATCTCGCTAAGAGGAAATCCTTCATCCTTTTCCATGCTTTTTAAATCCTTGCTCGAAGGAAATCCATCATCCTGATATGTGTCTTTGAAATTATCACTCGGAGGAAATCCATCATTGTTATATATGCCTTTGAAATCTTCGCTTGGAGGAAAATTTTCACCATACTCATTTGTGCCTCTGAAATCATCACTTGGAGGAAACCTATCTTCCTCATCTATGCCTTTGAAATCCTTGCTCAAAGTAAATCTGTCATCTTTGAAATCCTTGCTCAAATGAAATTCTTCACCATCCTCATTAGTGCCTTTGATCCCAATTGTATCATTATATTGTTTTTCATCTATATCAATGCATTTGGAGTGGAAAAAGCGGAGGAATGAACTCAAGGGATCGTTTTTTACTGGAGGGACCCAGTTTGGCGAAATGAGGTTTGAAACCTTCTGGGAGCACTTTGAGGCATCAAACAACATTTTTTGTGGGTAAAACTTTGTTGCTTATGCAACAACTTTTCATGCCATTCCACGCACAGAGACCTTTCCAATGGCGCAAGAAGTGTGTCAATCAGAGTCCTTATGCAAAAGTTATGCCACTTGAAATTTGACCTTCATGTTTTCACACCTATAGTTCAGGAGGATGCCTTCGAAATACTGGCCTGAAGGAAATCCATTATCCTCATTTATGCATTTGAAATACTCACTTGGAGGAAATCCATTATTGTCATTTGCACCTTTAAAATCATTGCTTGGTACAAATTCTTCAAAATCCTCATTAGTGACTTTGAAATCCTTGTTCAAAGGAAATACATCATCCTCATGTGTGCCTTAGAGACCCTTTCCTTGAGGAAATTATTCACCATCCATATTAGTATCTTTGAAATCCTTACTTAGAGTAAATTCTTCATCATCCTCATCAATGCCTTTGAAATATTCACTTGGAGGAATTTTTTCACCATCCTCATTAATTCCTTTGAAATCCACGCTCAAAGGAAATCCATCATCCTCATTTATCCCTTTGAAATCATTTCTCAGAGGAAATTCTTCACCATCTTTATCAGTTCCTTTGAAATCCTCTCTCAGAGGAAATTCTTCACCGTCCTCATCGGTGCCTTTGAAACCTTTGCTGAGAGGAAATCCTTCACCATCCTCATGAGTGCCTATGAAATCCTCACTCAGAGGAAATTTTCCACCATCCTCATCCATGCTTTGAAATATTCTTTAAGAGGAAATCCTACATCCTTGTCTATGCTTTTGAAATCCTTGCTCGAAGGAAATCCATCATCCTCATCTATGCCTTGGAAATTCTCACTCGGAAGAAATCCATCATTCTTATCTATGCCTTTGAAATCCTCACTTGGAGAAAAAATTTTACCATACTCATTTATGCCTCTGAAATCCTCACTTGGAGGAAATCTGTCATCCTCATCTATGCCTTTGAATCCTTGCTCAGAGGAAATCCATCATCCTCATTAATACCTTTGAAATCCTTGCTCAAATGAAATTCTTCACCATCCTCATCAGTGCCTTTGTTCCCAATTGGATCATTATATTTTTTTTCATCCATATCGATGCATTTGGAGTGGAAAAAGTGGATGAATTAGCTCAGGGGACTGTTTTTACCGACAGGACAGAGTTTGGTGAAACAGGGTTTCAAACCTTCCGAGAGCATTTTGAGGCATCAAATGAAGTTTTTTTGGGGTAAAACTTTGTCGCTTGTGTAGCACCTTTTCATGTTATTCTACACAAAGAGACATTTCCAATGGCACAAGAAGCACGTCAATCAGAATCTGTTTTTTAGGGGTCACACGGGGACATTTCCAACAACACAAGAAGCCCATCAATCAGAGTTCGTATGCAAAAGTTATGCCACTCAGAAGTTGACCTTCCTCTTTTCACACCTATAGTTCGGGAGGATGCCAATTCAACCCCCATTATTCATGGAAAAGGGGCTAGCCACATGTTTGTGATGTAAAATACTCTAGAAGAGTTTATTTTGTAACTCTAGTTAAGAGTTGATGTAGTCAAAATTAACCATTAGTAGGCTATCGGGTTGTGTTATAACCAGACCACTAGGAGGAAGAGGCATTCCATTCTTTCGAGAGAATTTTGTTCCATAGATGAGAAAATAGGTCCAGGAGATATAGGAGGTAAGGCACACATAGAGGATTTGTGCACTATAGCATCCTAGGAGCCACATGAATTACTTCTTTATACCTGCAGCCCTATTTCCAAACAGAGAAAGAGAGTGGAGCCTCACCTTCCAGTTGGGTTTTCTCCTAAAAGGGTTTCCCAGAGATCATATATTGTTTCTTATGCATGTGTTATTTTATTTTTTCATTCTCTATTTTTCTGCATAATTTCCATTCGCATGCATGCACTAATTACAGTAAAATCTACATATCTAGAATTTAAATAAAGTTGTAATACTGTAAAAATATAGTATTTTAATATATTATTATTAAATCTATTGTGACCAACTATCTAGTGGAATATCCATGGAAATGTATGGATAATTTGGTATCAGACTAATTTTCTTTGGGTATTTTTGGATATTTGTAGGGGATATAGGTCGGCAGGGTCGAAAATCATAAAAAAAACCTTGTGGTGCTACAGAGGTGAGGTTTTCGCGGCTCGAACAACAAGCCATGGATATAAACCACAATGTAAACCTCCTCATGGCGACCCTAAGTATTAATTTAGGTATGTTTGGAGAAGATGGGGGTTCGAATGCAGAGAAAAAATCAGAAGGGGGATCGGATATCGGCAAGACACGAAGAACTAGTCAAAGAAAGAACCCAGAAAAGATCAACCCAGTTCGAGTGTCGTGAATCAATCCCTGTTCAAACTGGAAGAAAATTTTGATATCAAGTTATACCATGACAAGATCGACGCTCTGAAGTTGAACCACTAGTTGCAACAACTAGAAGTTTATTTCAGCGTCCATTAGATTGAGGAAGGGAAAAAGATCTCATTCACGCAGCTGAAATTAAAGGGTCGTGCACTCACTTGGTGGGAGAGCCACACAGTAACCCTAAGGTTGGAGGGAGAACCTCTAGTGACTAAGTTGTAGGATTTCAAAACCATCATTAAGTCACTGTTTTATCCCATTAGGTACGTGCAGGACCAGTGTATCCAGTGGAATTACTTTAGGCAAAAGTCTGGCCAAAGCATGCAAGAGTACACCATAGAATCCAGAAAGATGGCTATAATGTTGGGTATCTCTCCAAAGAACCCAGATGTACTCCTCAAGTATTTAAGGGGTCTTCACTGCCATCTATGTGAGCAAGTGATATGCTTCAAGCTTGATCCAAGTTGACTCAACTTCCAAATAACCAAAATCTTTTACTTCCATGATGTTGTTAGAATTGCATTTAAAAGAGCATAAATGAACATATATACATGTTGTAAAGAAGAGGGAACATGAAAAGAATCAACAACATAAAACACAAGACATTGATAACAGAGTTCGTCTAGGAGGGACTACATCTCCGAGCCTCAGTGTCAAGATGGTGTATGCCGCTGCATTAAGTGTTGGAAAGAGTGATGATGTACATGAATTTGTTTTCTCTATCATGCAAGGAATATGCTCTCACACAGGAGTGGCTCCACGATATGTTCCAATGTAGGAATTCTCATTCACAAAAGGACTTCTATTAGCATGACATAATTTCACGTATGATAATAATTAGCATCCTGCCGACATGGCAACAAAGGGATCTCAATTCAAACATACATGGCAACAACAAGAGTATCCCATCAACTTGGTGACAAAGGGATATCAATCAAAACATGACAATAAGTACATCTCACATCAAGAACAAAAGAAGATCCCACATCAAACATCAAACAGGGATCTATACAGCATAATGCATCTCAAGCAAAGAGACAAAGAAGTACATGATCACAATGCATATACCTCACATCAAGGAGTTATCTGAAGAAGAGGATGATAAACTACTGGATCTAGTTGTACCATCAATCTCGTGGCGTTGAATATCATGGAAATGACTGCTCGCACATTGAATGTTGACACCTGCATTCCACTTTAAAAAGTGGCTGAAAAATGGAATGGTCAAATGGAAAATTTGTTTACATCATCAGATTCATGGCGTCGAATAGTGTAAAGTTGACTATCAAATTTATGAATTCTGAGAAAGTGAAAATCTAGGGCTACATGAATCTTTTAGATTCCCCCTAGATTCCTCAAATATTCCCTCCTCTAGTGTAGGTTTTAACCCCGTACAGAAATTACCTGCATACGAATTCTAACTCACAGGAAAAATAAAAATGCGAGAGCATAACACATAAAACACATATACACAGAGATTTCCCACTGGATCCCAAAACCGGGACTACCAGCTTGATTTTTCATTATGTTCCTTTCAATGTTACAATACATATTTATACATGCTGAATCATCCAATACCACGGACCGAAAACCATCGCGTCCAAACCATGGACCGAAAA
>APFE031541350.1:0-11891 GCA_000404065.3 Pinus taeda | reverse complement strand
TATCATAATTTAAATATTTTAAAATGGTGTACTCTAATGGTGAATCTAATAGTATAATTTCAAGTAAAATTATATTTTGTTGTTTTAAAATAGATTTTTCAATGTGTGAATGGATTATGCAAGTGAAAATTCTTGGAACACTTGAATACTATAGATTAAAATACTTAAACTCAAGGTTTAAGAAATATCTCTCAAAGTATGATAAAAATTAATTAGAAAAAATGCAAAAAAAAAATCATTTAATCTATTGTATAAACTAAGCTTCTAAAAAGTACTAGAACAAAAAAGAAAAGAAAAGATCATTTAAGTGCACATTTATGAGGCCTTTTCTTTCATTATTATTTATTGAAAGTTTAATATACAACCATTAACGGTTAATAAATTGTATAATTTATATTTATAGATTAAATTATTTTTTATAGAAATTAATATATTATTATTAATTATTAATAAATTATTAAAATATTTATAAAATTTCAATTTCAATATTTTCATTTAAAATAATTATAAATATTATTAAAATAAACTTAAATTCTGCAAATTAAAATATTTTGTTACTTTTTAAACCTCAAAAGTGGCCAACCTTTAATCTTAATATTTTAACATTCAATATTAGAATTCAAATTCCACATTCCCAATGTCCTCCCAAATGTAATGACCTAAATATTTTATGTTTTGGAATTGATAAAAAAAATTTGTAAAATATTTTTCGGTCAAATTATATTTTATTTTAGTTAAAATATGTTTTCTAATAGATAATGGATTCTACTACTTGAGACCTTTAGATTGTGCAAATTTCAGAGATGAAATTAGAGATTCCAACAAATTCCTACATGATTATGGACAAATCTGACACAAAAATATGTTTAAAAAACTTTCAAACGGTATAACAATTAAAATACAACAATATAATGATCCATACCCTTAGATTAATAAAATTTAACCTTCCATGCCTTAAACATCTAGAAATATCTCCATATATAATATATCATGACTAAGTTGAATATTTACTTTTCAAACATAACATCTTTAAATATTAATAGTTTATATATAAATATATATATTGTTAGGTAATAACATCTTTAAATATTAATAGTTTATATATATATTATATATATATATATATATAATATATATTGTAGGTAATTGTAATACTCCAAAAATTCTAATCGGCAATGAGAACCATCATCGATGGGCTTAGTTAGAAACTGTCAAAAATATATTTATCTTTTATTATTTTTTAAAAAATATTATTTGAAATGGAAATCAACTTTTAATTCTCTATTTTCGATTCCCTCTTAAAATATCTTTTAATGCTCCACTACTGTCCTTCAACAAACTTTGAAAATTCTCTCTATTGACTCCCAATAAGTTATAATTTTATTATTACTTTTATCATATAAGAGGTAGTAAAAAAAAATTGATATACTTTTAAAAATACTAATAATAATTATTAATGCAAATTTCTTAATTATTATTTGAGTAATAAAATTATTTATTCTAATTTACAAACAACATAGTTTCCCACCCACCTACCTAAAATCATGAATTCACAATTACAAACTAACTCCACAATCACATAGATACTAATAACCAAAAAAATTAACCAGTTATTTATAAATATTAACAATAATTATATAGTATATTTTGATAATAATAATTAATTAATATTTAATTATCAATAATTAAAAACGAAGCTGAATCGTGGTTTTTTTACCTATAATAATCAAACAAATTACATCATTT
Source organism: Pinus taeda (assembly GCA_000404065.3). Classification (NCBI taxonomy): domain Eukaryota; kingdom Viridiplantae; phylum Streptophyta; class Pinopsida; order Pinales; family Pinaceae; genus Pinus; species Pinus taeda. The sequence goes on along the minus strand of APFE031541350.1, from coordinate 10,145 downwards.
CATTTCACCATACAGCCCCCAAAAAAAAAATTAATTTTTCTTTAATTAGTAACCCAGGGTAAGCCCAACATCGGGACTCAAAATACTTGTTACCAATATTAAACGAAACTCAACACGCCCCATCCTCACTGGAATAAAATTTGACTCTGTCTACCTTGAGCATCGAGACTCTAACCCTATATACCGGCGTTGAGAATCCTTGCTCTCATTGCCCCAAATCCGAAAATGACGTGTGTAACAAGTAACGGACAATTAGTTAACAAGTAACGGAAAATGACGTGTGTATGTATAATCACATGTAAGAGACGCTCTGACCATACATTCTCCACGATTCTGTTTCGAAGAGAAGTAGCGGCGTATTCTATCGGAGAGCGCACTTTCTGAATCTTCCGCTAGGTCACCAAATGCCTGGTTCTTTCTTTGTTATTACATAGAATTTATACGCTGCCGATTCCTGGAAGAGCTAGCCCAGCGATTCGAACACGGATCGTGGAGTTACGCTTTCAGCTTCTCTGGTGTAGATATGCCGGACAGTGGAGACATGTCGCACGCTGCGAACATTACGGGAGGAGGACTAAGGGAATACGTAGGTGTGACGCGTCCTACGGGACGGTGGCTTTCTAGGGTTACCAACGGAAGGAATCCCGACGGAACGAAATACCGGGTCCATCTGGGAACGTTTCCGACAGCAGAAATGGCTGCCATTGCGTTCGACGCAGCGGTCTTGTTCTTAAGGGGAGATTCACCTGCTAATAATTTCAACTTTCCAGAGTACTCTTCTCACATAAAAAACATACTAGAACGCTGTTCTAAGTCAGAAACTAACGAGAACATCAAGTATGTAGCGTGGAAGGCCGCAAAAGAGTTAGCCCCTCTCATTAGTGTGGGCAATAGGCATCACGGATTCGATCAGCGACGTCTACAGCGCAAGCGACGTCTACAGCGCAAGCGTATGGATCAGGGATTAGAGGTTTTTGCTGCCATGCCAGATGTCAACTGTACTGCTGCTTCAGTGTCGTCGGTCTTTCCCGCAATAGGTATGCAATGTCACTTTTTTTTTGGTTCTCCTCATCTGTTCAAGATGTTATAAAAATAGTTTTGAATTACTATTTTATATCATATAAATATAACTATTTCAATGTAATGAATAACTGGTTGAGGAGGCCAGGTATCATCCCAGGTGTCTTTAATGACTATTTCAGATGTCTTTAATGACTTACATGCTCCTTAGATCTCTATTTTTCAAACTCTTTAGATCTCTACTCCTCAAACCACATATCAACCCTGAAAAATCAAAACCATTTAAATACAATGTATGTTTTATTTTTTTGTTTTAAAGTAAAAGAAATTTTAATAGTTTTAACCCTAATTTATCAACATAAATAGGTATTAAATCAATACCTAAGTCTGACCCAGCTCTTTAAATTGATACCTGTAGATATTCCGGAGTCGAGCGGTAAAGCTGACTTCCCGGCAGTACCAGTGCAAGGAAAGCAACGAATGAAGGTCTCTACCCATGCTGCAAGTAACATTAGAGCTGCTATCTTACCAAAAAAGATACATGATGATCAACCAGAGGCTATGAATAAAACTAGTGAGCAGATTCACCATGGGCAACCAAGCATTAATACGTCAGGCGCAGAAGATGGTACATTTCCAACTTCAAATGCTAATTATATGCCGAAAAAGGTGGATAGTTTCAGTGAGTTAATCGACGTAGAGAAAGATGATTCCATGGACTATGGGATATTGATGGACTATGGGATTCCACTGAGACACTCGCCAGAGTGTGTCCTCCTCAGACCTGTCCCCGGGGCAAATACCCACCCAGACTATCTCTGGAAACAACAGTAGTTGAGGCAATGAACGTAAACCGAGGACATCAAGCAAACTGGAAAACAGTCTAGAGGATACTCGGTTGAAGATTGTTGAGTTGATTTCCATATTAACTAGAGGGCCATGTCTAAACAAAAAGTTGACTATGGGAGGGTTTTCTTTAGGAAAAATTGTGGATTAGTTCAATTATGGGATTATGGGAGGATTTTCTTCAGCAAAAATTATGCATTAGTTCAATTATGGGAGGGTTTTTCCGTATGGATTCGTTCAATATCACTTTGTTATAATTCATACGTTTGTTTTTTATTATTATTTATATATTTATTTTAATTATGTTTCAATATTTGGCAATATATATTTAAAGTTTAATGGTTATAATAAATTTATTTTAAGGATGTTTGAATAGTATTGGATATAATATTTATTTATTTAAGAGAATAGGAAAAACATTGTCTACTAATCTGTATATATATATTAAATTTGTCTTTTATTCAATAGTTGTTTAAGTCTTAGTTATTATATGTTTGTCTTCTGTTATAAAAGAGTTTATTCTTGTTTTATATAAGAGTTGGAGTAGATATCTTTTTCTTTAATAAAAAGAGAGGAATAACAGTGATTGTATATGATGTATTATGTTTTAAAGATATATTCAAGTAAGATTTGTAAGTTGCTTTTGTTTAAGAGAGGAATAATATTGATGGTATATGGTATGTTATTTTTTCAAGATATATTTAAGTAAGTTTTGTATTATAGATAAATTGTTTTTATTTCTTTCTTTCTTTCTTTATATATATATATAGCTTTAAGGGTTGTATTATTTGGTTTAAAGTTAAATGTAAAGTTTTATATATTGGTTTTAGGTGTTGCTAATTAGAATTAGACTCTCCTAGATTTTTTTTAGAAAAAAGTAATGTAATTATGCTCATGCATTTAGATTTTTGGAAATGTGGAAAGGTACGATCATATATATATATATATACACACACATCAAAAAAAAGATTTGGTAAGTTATTAGTTCATATAATTTATGTTTTTTTTTATATTGTATATTGTGATCATTTTAATAAATATTATTTTGCTATTTTGAAAGTTTTTATTTCATTTTTTTATGTTTTGAAATTTTGATATTTTGATAGTTTTCATTGTTGATTATGGATGCTATGGGGTGAAAATGTGAAATTGAGAAACACTTTTAGCTTATTTGTGACATAAAAAATTGTGAATATTAATGTTTTCTCAATTTCAGCTAGTAGAAACTCATATTTTTCTTGAGAATTTTGTAGTACAGTAAAAGCAATGTTTCTAGAGAATTGTCTTGCCATCATACTGATATGTTTTATAATAAAAAAATATTGATATATAGCTTGAGATATTTGGTGGACATTGAATACTAAAGACAAAGTAGAAGAGTTTTGGAATTCAAATTCTTCTTCGTTACAAAAAGAAAAGTTTATGGAGTGTAATTGGAATTTTATGGAGAGTAACGTTGATGTGAAGATTTCCCTTACCACATTTGTCAAGCATAAACCATGGTATGTCAAGCCTTTGAATGTTCCCCAAGATTCAAACTTTTTAAATTTTTAAGTTTCCTTGCCCTCCTTCTGGCCTTTATCATCAACTTGTATATGCTATTTTTTTCAACATTCTTAAGGGATATTGGTCTCGACTTCATTCACTATGCATTTTTCTTCCCCAGCTTACATGCCTTGTTGGCTTGCCTATGACATTCTTCGTTATTTCCTCTCAAAAGATGCTAGAAGGACACTAAGTCAAAGTAGGGTAGAAAATTCTGAGCTCTCTTAATGATTTGGTTCATGGTAGTGTTCTTGGTTGTTGTAGTATAGATCATGTGTCTAATAATGATCATGAAATCTCCTATAAGTTGAATTGTTTTTATTCCCATTCTTTGTGCCATGGTAAGAGAGCAAGCCATACATTTATACCTAGTTGTTTTTCTTCCATCTAAGCGCCCAACCATATCTAAATTCAATGATTCCTTCGGGACTAATGGCAATCCCTCCCCCTCTTGCCACCCTAGGATTACCTTTTGAAGCTCCATCAAATGGATGGGTCCATTTTTTTTGGTGGATCTTAGCTATTCCACTAGACCTTCCAAGGATAAATGCATAATCCATTTGGCTTGAGAGTGCTAGGTACACCAATAACTTCAGGGGCCTCGGAACACTCCCACTGGGCTAACCAAGTAGACTCCAATGGATCCAAGGAAGGGTCTTTGACTAGTTTATGAAATTTCATACATGCTGAAAGGCCACTCAGGGCACTCATGACTAGAACCTAGCATATTGCCTCTTTCCAGTATAACCATATTTTCCAAATGACATACTTTGGAGGAGTGGACCAAATATCCTCTTGGAGTGAAGGGAGCCTAAATAAGAATTGGTCCAAGAGCTGAAGAAGGTTTGGATCTCTCTAGGAGAGATGTTTCTAAAGAATAGAGGACCAAGAGCCACAACCCACACCCCCTTTGTACAATGACATTGGAGAAAGAGACGTGAGATAGTCTCCTCCTTTGATTCACAAAGATGGCATCTAGAGGGGCTAATCCATCCCATTCTTCCAAGATTCTCTAGAGTAAGATTTTTCTTATGAGCAAGCAACCAATAGAAAAAAAATGAATTTTGGGATGGAATTTGTTTACCAGATTTTTCCCCATATCAAATTTTTTGGAGGTAAATGGGTGCAAGAGAGCATGTGGAGATATCCTTCCTTGACTGAGTATGATGCAGGAGCATACAACTCAACAATTTCGTTTTAATTCTAGTTAACTTAGCAGGTCTTCTGTTTGCAAGGAAGTCAGATTCTTATGTATTAATCCTTAATGTTTTGAGTAATTAGAATAGGAATTAATTAGATAGTGTGAGGATATTTGTAAATTCTCTAGAATATAAGAGAACATGAGAGATGATGAGTGATGATGAGAGAGCTCGAAATCAATTATAAGTCTTAGACTAGAAAGTGGTGTCATGATTCATGGAACTAAAGAGGATTCTTAGGGATTACTAGAGCTAAAAGTGGACTTAGAGGATATTTAGGTTTTAGTTCACGAGATTAAGGATCTGAACGAAAATTGGTTAAAAAAAAACCTTTTGTATAAATGTAAGCCTAAAAGTCATAATAGTGAGGTAGAGAGTCAATCAATTACTAATGAGTTAGAGAGTGAGTCATTTAGGCCTACGGGCAAGAAAGGAAAGGCCACTGATATTGAAAATCAGGCAGAGGAAGAAATTCTTGTGTAAATGGTTGTTTATTAATATAGATAACTCGACTCTGAGCTTTTGTGATGTGTATTTGAATTGTAAGTTGTTTGTGAACTTGAGTAATTCTGTGCAACCTAAGTTGCATGTGTGTATAATTAAAGAAGTGCAGAGAGGAGTGTTATGGTTTTACACATAGAAAAATTTGTAGAAAGCCTTTAATGTTACAAAAAAGGTGAAAGAAGCATAAAGGCATGAGCAGAGATCGAGATTAGAGCAAGTGAAAATCGTAAGGCGACAACAAATACATGGGCAGAAAGTCAAATGGGCTATTACATAGTACGAACCAAATGAATGTAACTGTGCACATGAACCATTGGATTAGTTAGATAAAAGGACAAGGTTTTGTGCTATAGAAGGCTAAGATTAAGGCAGGCAAAATGAATTCAAGAAGATGAATGGCGGAGATTAAGCGATAACCCTTTATTAAGTCGAGTTCTTTAAAGTTTTGTATTGAGCACGTGGGTGGCATTCGCAAGCGGGTCGTAGTTCCTCACGCACCCTAAAGGTGTTAAGTAGTCTTTAAAAATTTCACATGACTACCTTTATCAGTTGACACGTAGCATATGATGGAGAGAGAAAACCACTTTTCTTGCGTGCTCTCAATCTGATATTGGTCGAGCTTCATTTTGGTCGAGCTTCATTTCACAGGAGATTGCGCAATAGCTGTTCGATTGAACGAGTCATATCAACAGTAGAGACTGTTTAGGTTAGTTAGCGAGTGGACGACATGATAGCCATTAGATCGGATGAGACAAATCAACGGTCGAGATTATCTAAGTTTTTCAGCGATCGGGTGACGCGATAATCATCAGATCGAGGAATGACATCGATGAAAGAGAGTTAACGCGCTAGGGAGAGCATCGATGTATGTGAAAATGTTTTTGAAATGGTGGAAAGGTAAGGTTTAAGTGTGGTTTATGAGATATTTATATTATATGGGAATGATAATAGAAATAAGTGGGATTGATGTACTTCAGGTTAAGTTAAGAACTAACCAAAGGTTAAGAAGGGTTGTAAGGTTCCACTTAAAGGTTTATCAAAGGTTTAGACTTTCGATAGCTAAGTCAAATGTTTATGCATAGTGTTTATTTAAATAGCCTTAAACTTTGACTAAGTGAAAGTTTTACTAAGCATGGAATTTTTGGAATTCCTGGGACACGCATAGTGTGAGATCGAATTATATTTACATACTGTAGGTATATGTGGCTTAGGTTGCAACATTGGGGTATATGTATCTTAGGTTGGCATCATTTGGTGTAAGAGAAGAACAAGGAAATTCTGCATGTAAGAATTCTTTTAGAAAACATAGAACAAAGTTATCCTTTGAAGATGTGTATGGATGCAAGAGGAGATAAGATTTTAAATCTAAGAAACAGTAGGCACACAAAGATAAATTGTAGCAGAATTTGCAGATGCAAAGGAGACAAAGAACAATCAATTCAAAGTGTAGGTGAGTGCTAGAACCAGATCATGCAGAGGTCTTGAAGGTGAGGAGATTGCAGCAACCTAGAGCAAGGAGTGCTCAATTGGTTCCAAAGGAGAGAACGAGAGAGATGCCAAAAGACTGCGCTCAAAGGAGAGAAGCATAGCGAGGCATGTGTAGCAAGAAGGAGACTTGTTACTGAAGAGGTTTTGTTGCATCTCATAGAAAGATAATAAAGGCAATACCATAGAAGATGTGGGTAGAATTGCTAAGGAATGAAGAAAGCTAGTAAGATTTTTTGATTGATAGAATAGGTGGTGAGAACCGAGTATATCATTTGTGATTGAAATACAAGAGGATAGTTGTGTTCTTAAAAGATGAATATGAGTTGAAGCCTAGAATGAGCATAGGGAATGCTCAAAGAGGTTCCATAGAATAGAGAACCAAGTTCTTTCTAAAAGACAAAGTATAGAGGAGAGCCTGCTGTGGTGAGTGAGTGAGGAACTCATGAAGATAGAGAAGAGGATGACTATTGATAGTCATAAGAGAGATAACGAAGGTTCTGAGGAAGACCACAATAGAAGAAAAGTGAAGAAGGAGGATGCCAAGGCAAAGGGAGAGAGAATGAGTCAAGAGGAGCATGACAAGGACATCGTTGAGTTAAAAGAACAACTCAATGTATTAAGGATGATACTAGAGGAAAACCAAAGACAAGGTTGGGTTTTGAGGAAAAGGGAAGTCTAGTGGTCTAAGTTATAGAGAAGGCTACAACAAAAGAAAGTGAAGTGGCTAGTAGAGAAACTCAAAGAAGTTGAGCTGGAAATGGAAGTTTCCATTTGTGAAGCAGAACAGGGTGAAGTTCAGGGTAAAGATGAAGACTAGAAATCTGGGGAAGATCTCATGAATTACTATGAGAATTCAAGACAACAAGGAGATATGATGTCTCGAGAATCAAGTGACACCATAAGGTCCCATGTTTTTAAAATTGGTAGTTTGTGTATAATTCCAGGTATTGTAGGGGAAAAGCAACTTTGTAAAGATGTCTTCAGGATGGATGAAGATTTTGAAGTGAAACTTGACAAAGGAAATTTCTCAGAGGAGGAGGAATTTGATTGGTTACATGAAAAAGAGTTTGTGGATAAGTTACTTAATGAGTGAAGATAGTCATTTGAAGCTATCATAGAGATGGAAGATCAGGATCTTATTATGATGAACAATGAAGGAATATTGTCTCATACAGGTAATCTAATGAATTCTAGTGAAGGACAAATGCATGAGAATATTAATGCAGATGATGGGACAAGGATAGCCATTGAAGAAGGGTTAGAGAAACACATCAAGCAAAAGTGTATTGAAGAAGAAGGATATCTACTGAAATATGTTAAGAAAAAAGAAGTCCATGTAAAAGATTTAACAAAGGGAGAAATGACATATGATGATTGGTCACTAACAATGGAAAGTCTTGCAAAGAATGATCAACCTTTTGAAGCTGTCAAAAGTATGGAAGAGTATCTTTCAGAAGATGAATAATCTGAAGTAAATAATGATGGAGAATGTCTCTTAAATGAGAAAAGTAGTGAATTATTTGAGTAGAAAGAATTTAGTAATACATTGATGTTTGAAGTTGTTACAACATAGAAACAATTTCTTGTGAGAAGAGGAGATGAGAATCAGTCTGAAGAGCTGATATGTGAAGCAACAGTTGAGATTGTTGAACCTTGTAATTTTCAAATTGACAATTTGTGTACAAATGCAAGAATTATAAGTGATGATGAAACACTTATGAAGCGTCAAAGAGAAGTTAAATTATTGGAATATTTGCTATAAAAATCAGAGTATGATAGTGTGATTGCAGACGAAGGAATTGACTACAGTGGACAAAAGTATAAATACATCATTGAAACAAATGTTGTGGAAGACAAACTTACTGACCATTTCAAGAGTCCATTAGAAAAATCTTTAAAGAGGTTGAATCACCATACTGATGTGCTGATAGAGGAGTAAAAATCAAAGTAGCATACTAAAATGTTTCCAAAGGAAGAAGAGGCACTGAGGCCTTATGTGTTTTATTTTAATAATTGTTTTGTGGGTGCCGGTTTTGTTGCAGATGCTGGAGAAAATATGGCACATACGAGAAACCAAGTAAATATGGAAGAGGAGGAAAAATATATTGGAATCAAAGAACAAAATATTGATGTATTTAAGAGGAATCAAGTACAAAGGAAATTGGAGGACAATTTACTTTGTGAAAGTAAATTTCTAGATATTGAAGAGAGGTTGTATGGAAAGCAACAAGAGGGTAAGGATGAAAGGGCACTATTAAGAAACCAACAACTTCAAAGAGAAGACAAAAAATAATAGTTTGAAGCTGAGTGGATAGAGTACAAAAATAAATGGTAGAGTAGTTATCAGTCAAAAGATAAATTGGAAATAGAGATTGAAATAATAATAAGATTGATCATAAAGGTGCCTCAGAAGAAAGCAACAGTAAGAAGACCGAGAAACAAAAAAAGAAAGGCAAGAATAGATTGTGAAAGCATAGCTAGTGGGGCAAAGCAACATAAAGTGTGGAAAACTAGAGAACAACAACAAATAACAGTAGCAACCAAAGGCAAATCACAGAACAAATTATGGGATGCAGGAAGACAAAGGTCGGAAGCACATGATTAGGAGATCATGATTATTTTAACCTTGGAAGTGTAACGCAGGAGCATATAGCTCAATAATTTTGTTTTAATTTAGGTTAACTTAGGGGGTCTTGTGTTTTCAAGGAAGCTGGATTCCTATGTATGTAATCATTCATGTTTTGAGTAACTAGAATAGGAATTAATTAGATATTGTGAGGATATTTGTAAATTCTCTTGAACATAGGATAACATGAGTGATGATGAGTGATGATGAGTGATGATGAGAGAGTTGGAAATCAATTATAAGTCTTAGACTAGAAAGTGGTGTCATGATTTGTGGAACTAGAGAGGATTCTTAGGTATTACTATACTTAAAAGTGGAATTAGAGGATATACAAGATTTAGTTAAGTAGATTAAGGATTTGAACCATAATTGGTTAAATAGAACCTTTTATATAAATGTAAGCCTAAAAGGTATAATAGTGAGGTAGAGAGTCAGTCAGCCAGTCAGGAGTTAGAGAATTAGTCATTTATGTGTACGGGCAGGAAAGGAAAGGCCACTAATATTGAAAATCAAGTCGAGGAAGAAATTCGTTTGTAAATGGTTGTTTATTAATAAAGATAACTTGATTCTAAGTTTGTGCGATGTGTGTTTGAATTGTAAGTTGTGTGTGAACTTGAGTAATTCTATGTAACGTAGGTTGTAGGTGTTGTAACGTAGGTTGCCGAATCAAGAAAGAAGTGTAGAGAGGAGTGTTATGGTTTTACGCACAGACAGATTCAGAGAAAGCCTTTAATGTTACATCGAACATGAAAGAATCATAAAGGCACAAGCATAGATCGAGATCGGAGCAGGTGAAAATCGTAAGGTGAGAACAAATACATAGGCAGAAAGTTGAATGGGCTATTACATATTAAGAACCAAAAGAACGTAACGGTGCATAGGAACCATTGGATCAATCAAATCAACGGATGAGGTTA
>APFE031541349.1:0-18786 GCA_000404065.3 Pinus taeda | reverse complement strand
TGAATCAATATTTCTTTTCAATTGTTATTTTGACCAGTTATATCACTTATATCTAGAACACAAAAATGAACAATACGAATAAATGCTTTTATTAATTTATTCTTTACAATAAATCAAGTACAATATATGTAGGGCTCCAACCCTAGATGAAGACACCGATCTTCAATCTCCCAGGGTCCAACTTGTAATATGTCAATCATCTACTTGGACTTCCAAGGCTCTAACCTTGTCAATTTTGAGGCACCAACCTCAAGGACTCCAACCCTATTCTGGTTTAGGCTCCAACCTAGTTTCTTGAGGACTCTGATCCTCTAGGGCTCCAACCCTGTCCTTCAAGGCACCAACCTCTTGGGCTCCAACCCTATCCTTCAAGGCACCAACCTTGTCTTTTCGAGGTTCCAACCTCTTGGGCTCCAACCTTCAGCTTCACTTCGTCAAGATGTATTTGGTTATACTTCACGGCTCCCAATGTATTCTTCAACGAGCCCTTTCAATCTTAATGTAGTTTTCATTTTAGTCTCCACGTGTCATCATCAATGCCAACCTTCATCTCTTAGAAGGTGTCACCACTGCTCTTCATCATACCCAATCAAAATTCTCCAAGGTTATTCCATGGGGTCTTTAATCATGCATAAAGGTCTTTGCTAATGCCTCCAAGTCAGTGCTAAAAATGTCTTAAACAATGCTTGCCCCAACAAGATGTTTTCAACACAATTGACTTAGTAATCCTTTAACATTGTTTCTACACAAGTTCTTCAATGAGGCTTCTTCTAAGTCTTCAATGAGTTGTTCAACTAAGCATTCTTCAAGAAGACTTCAATGCTTAAGGTGTCTCTAATAGGCTGCCCCAAGATATTCTCCAAGGTGTTCAAATGATCTTCAAATGCCACTCCAAGATATTCTCAATAGATTTGCACACCACTCTTACAATGTTCTTCAACAAGACTTGAGGGGTACTTCAATTCTTCTTCAATGTCGGATTCTAAATCAACCTTTAATCAAGCCTCGAATTATGCTTCAAGTGGTATTCAATGATGGTCCAAGCAATAGTCTAGGAATACCAATAAATGCTTCACAAGTTGGCCGACAAATTTGGTTAATGAAGATCTTATAGAACAGGCACAAAAGGCTGCTTCAAATCCGCTATAACAATATTTAACATTTTGAAGGTCTAGAATAAGGCCTCTACCATAGATCCAAGCCTCTTGCAATAATAATCCCTTGTCCAAAACTTTATCCACAGGTTCAAGCTTCAGATCTCCATAGAACTGTCTCCAATGGTCTAAAAGTCTAGGACAAGGTCTTTACCACAGATCTCTACAGGTTGTTTGAATCACTAAATTAACTGCTCCAAAGAGGCCGCAAAATAGGCCAAAGTGCAGTCCTGAGGTAGCTACCCAAAGGGCCAAAATTGCAGGCTTGAAGTGTTGTCTGAAATTGCAGGTTGTAACAGGACCGTAATCTGAGCTAAAATGGTCACAAATCCGAGCTGTAGAGGTGACAATCCATGAGTTTCTGCAATTTTGTCCACAAGCTATAATCCGACCTTCAGAAGGGTAGCTAAAAGAATTGCCAACAATTTTGTCTTCAACAAATCCAAGCACCAGGCTCCCTTCTATCCATTGGTTCAAGGAATGTAACTATATATTGTTCTTGAGCTCGAAGAATAAAGGAAATTTTGCCCCAAACTATAATTTTTAGTCGTCCTCGGCCTCTGTCCTGCTCCTATGATTTCTCTTTGAAATGATATCAAATTTTGGATGGCGAAATGAAGTGTTTAACGTCATATTTATACACATTTTTTGTTGTTGTCGAAAAAGAGTCACGTCTATTGGCCAAGGGACATGAGGCTACAAGTCGGCTTAGGTCGGCTAGGATAAAATGTATATTTTATCATCTTAGAAAATCATTTTCTCAGAAACTACTAGGAGGTTTGGGACAAATAAGGGCTCATTAGAAAGGAAAAAATATACTCTACAAGATGGTATAGGACCCATGTTGATAGGCTACCTCCAAGATGACAAAATTTATTTTTCTTTGTGACTATTCTTAAATTTTATGCACAAAAAGTCTGGGACGACATGAGGAATGTTTGGGACAGTGTGGCTTCTTCATTGTTATCAATGTCATCATAGGATCATAGAGTCATTATGTAGGAGTGAAACATCCATGTAGCATTACGTATCAACATGTCATCATATACTAGTGTAGTCATAGTGCAACATCATTAGGAAAGTTCCAAAGTTGTCCTCCATATGTCATCAAGGGTTAAGGTCTAGATCATCAAGGTACATGCAACATTATAGTTAGTTCAAGAACTTCTTGGGACTTCTTCATTAGTGGTTTGACATCTTCGTGGCTTGACATCTTCATTGATGGCATCCTCATCAAACAAGAGTTATGACATCATCATCTAGAATCAGGCATCTCAAGAATATTTGCCATCTCGTCCAATGCCATATTGACATCAATGACAACCTTGATTAACAATAACAATTCACGTTCCAATGAGCACTCGAGGATTTCATCTTGCAATCTAAACTTTCTTATGTTTAACATTTAACACTTCCTCGAATGCCCTTTTGTTCGACATGCTTAGGAGAGGATAATTGAAGCATTGTGTTGATAAAAGTTTTTTCTCCCAACTTCTAATTATGCCTTTATAATGGAGTCTTAGATTCCTTCCCTCCATTCATTATGCTCTATAACTCTTGGGTTTTCTTACAACTTGGAATTTTTTTAAAAGCCTTTGTTATTTTATGGCCTGGGAGGTCCAAACATTAATGATATCATGTGATGTAGTCTAGGAAACAAGTCTCAAGTTTTGTAATAACTGACATGAAAAGAGTTAAAGAAAGGAAAGAGAGGCAACTCTTCTCTTTGTTTTAATGGCATGTTCTTTCCACTAAGAAGTAGAGCATTGTTTGCATATGAAAAATTAATATGGATTGTCCTTGAACACTTAGACCTCAAAAGACGTAAAAGTAGTCACCTAGCATAAGTGAACATTTTTTCAATCATCTTTAAGAAAACCTAATTTAACTAACAAATTTTAGTACAATGTAATGGAGAAATGATATAGAAGTCACTCCCACAAAAACGAAAGTTTTACAAATTAACATCGATAGCGTGATGAAGAGGATTACTTCACCAATCAATACACAACTTTTAGGCTTTGAGTATGTTTTCAAGCAAATTATTTGAGACTCTAAACTCTGGAAAATTAGGCCATCACATGTAGTTGGGGTGTCATTTGTAGTTTCAATTTAAGGGGGAATTGAGGCCATTGGGTTCAAATTAATGACTATGATGGTTTTGTCACTTATTAGCCACCCTTACAAGGGTAGGCCAACCACTTTTATGGAATTTGAACCTTGGTGGAGTTGGGACAATACCTTATTTTCACCAACTTGACTAATCTCTTGTCATTGGTCCATAATTTTTGACAAGGTAAATTATCATGGAAGGTCTTGCACAACAAGGTTTTGACAATATTACTTTATTGCAAAACCTCAACCTCTAGAAGTTCATCTTCACTCTAGTTCCCATGAAATCTTGAGACCTCCTTCCTTATTCAAAGCATTTGGAAGTCTTGTGATTGTTGATACAACTCTTGGGGCAAAAGTTAGATTTGACTAGGATCTTACTGAACATCCAAATATTGATTATGAGAACCTTACACGAGAGAGGATTAAATTGTCCTTAAAAAAGGAGAGAAATTTATGGATCCCATTCTCTCTTAACTGCACCTTGGGAGTGAGGTGGCTGGATCAATAACAATTTAATACCTTGTATGCTAAAAAACTTTTGAGGTCTACCTAATAACCACCTCCTTTGAGTTAGGAATGTAAGGGTGTGTGTTAGAGGAATATAATAGAAATTTCAATTATAAACAAAGTCTTACCAATAACCCAAGATCTTTACATGGTGGAACAGTGCCCTTATGGATTTTATCCAATTTTGAATTAATCGAAACGATCAAAATTTTGGAGGTACTCTCTAGCCTAGTATCGAAGAGATGTTGTCATGTCATGTAAACATTAGTAGTTTTTTGACCCCTGATTTTTTTTTTTTAACTGAAACGGTTATGGATTTTATTTATTTGAAAAGATCTTGGGTCTTTGCCGGAGCGACCCCTATTACATTGCAAAGTTCTAACTGATGTTGATTATGATCTACTAGATTTTCAGGGCATTTGTACAAAGCTTTCATTGTTTACAATTAGCAGTCCTTTCATAAGAGAGCTTCCTTTGTTTTCCATCTGATCAGCTTCGCTATTTGATTTTCTAAGAATATGATATAACTTGCACATGTCAAAGTCAAGGAGAACTCTCTTCAATCTGTCCAGAATTTTGTCGAGGCTGGCATTGCTAAACAGTTTTCCAAACTTAAGGCTTTTTATTATCTCTGAATCTCTGAAAACTTGAAGATCTTTGGTACCTTTGTCTCTTGCAATATGGCAAGCTTTGAGAAGCCCAAGAATCTCTGCTTGATTGTTGGATTTATGGCCTAATCCCCAGCTGAAACAGTCTTTTGAAGCCCCATCCGGAGAGTAGATGACCCCCCCAGCACCCGCGGCGCCGGGATTACCTTTAGATGCTCTGTCAAAGAATATTGTGGATAAATTTTGGGACCGCCACCAAGATTGAAACTTATCATCTTCATCTCTTATGCGCCATTCCTGATTTGCCTTTTGAGGAGGAGGAGGTGCTTGCGCGGGCAAGGCTCTAGTGAGCCTAGCCATCTTTTTTCTTCAGGTAGTAACAAAGGGTCATCTTTGCAAAACTGTTGTTGGGCTGCTTCCAGGAGAAAGGATTTAGCTTTTACAACAACTTGCAACGGGGAGCGCCTCGTCTCGCTGAAAATCAGTTGGTTTCGAGCCAGCCAAAGCTACCAACAAACGTATTTAGGGAGAGCTGTCCAAATTTTACTCCATAATGTTTTTGAAGGGATGCGCTGGGAATAGAGGTGGCTCCATGTGGCAAAGAGATCTGCAATAGAGATTTGTGAAGGCAATATAATCTGAAATTCATGTAAAATAATTCCCCATACCTCTTTTGCAAAATTGAAATCCAAGAAAAGATTCTGGGCTGTTTCGGAATTGTTGCTGCATAACACACATCTGTGCGGCCCTGCTATATCCTTTTTTCCAGATTGTCACCAGTTAGAATTTTATTATGGTCCAAAGTCCAGAAGAAGAAATTCACTTTTGGTAAGGCTAGGGGGTCCCAGACATTCTTCCAAAAGGCTGGTGTTTGTCTGCTGTTTCTTGAGGTCTGCAATGCTCTGTATCCTGCAGCTGTGGTGTAGACTCTGGACTGACCCCAACCCCAGCTATCTTTCATGGACCTGTTGACAGGGGTTGCTTCCTCCAACAAATCTTCAAGCAAAAATTGTTGATGGGATAACAGGGCTGGGACTACATGAAAATCCCATCTTGCCCAATCTCCATGCTGATCCCAAATTGAAAGGTCGTATATGGTGTTGACTCATGCTTGCTTCAGCCAGTCCCTAAGATCAGCTATTTCCTCATTGTTATTCAGAGGTTCTTTCCCCATAATCCTGTCGAGCCACAGGTGGGTGCGTTTGTCGTTGCCAGGGATCCTGTAAACCTGATTATTGAAGAACTTGCTGCTTCTGCAGCATAATTTCCACACCTGCGTGCTGTTAACAGTGTTTGCATTCTGGAGGTTGCTGAGGGATTTGTTGGGTCCGTACTTAGTACGCAACAAGACACTAACTAGGTGAGAGGGCTCATGGATCAACTTCCACGAGATCTTTCCTCCTAGAGCTAGATTGACGAGAACTGGGTCTCTAATTTGCAGTCCTCCTTCTGTCTTTGTTTTTTTCACCACGTCCCAGTTCACTAGATGTATTTTGTATTCATTACCCTTACCTCCCTGCTACAAGAAATCTCTGAGCAGTTTGGAGATTTGCTCCATCACATTTCTTGGTGCAAGAAGAAACGTTGCCTGGAAGATTGGTAGCGCCGACAGCATGGCTTTTATTAAAATTACTTTGCCCCCCTTTGTCAGCCAGTAGCCACCCCATGCTGCAATTTTTATTCTAATTTTCGAGATTATTTCGCTCCAAAGCGATCTTTTATTGGCTCCTGATATAATGGGAAGGCCCAGATACTTGAATCTATCCCATGTTGCTTGACCTTTGAATCCGAGAAGAGTGGTTATGTTAGAGAGTTCCCTCTGATCTATATTCCAGCTGAAACTTCACTTTTGCTCTCATTGATTAATGCCCTAGAGGCTATGCAATAACTTCTGAGTACTGTGTTAATGGCTTTGGCAATTCTGATGGAGGCTCCGCCAAGGAGAAGGGAGTTGTCAACAAATAAAGCATGGTTCAGTGCTTCAGCTCCATGAGAAGGTTTGAGACTCGGAATGTTGCCGTTTAGTCTTTCAGCAGTGAGTTTACAACTAAGGGAGTCTGCCATTATGATGTACAAGAATGGGGAGAGAGGGCATCCCTGCCTGATGCCTCTCTGGGCTTGAAAGAAATTTGTGGGGCGATCGTTGACTAACGGGGCAATCCATGGTTTGTCGATGCAAGCTTTAATAAGATTAACGAATTGGGTCGAAAAGCCAAAGGAGAGGAGGACATTGCTGAGGAATGAGCGATCCACTCTATCGAAGGCGTTTTCCATGTCTAATTTAATCAACATACATTTTTCATTCCGCTACTTGCTTGAGTGTATGGTCTCCTGAATTTGGATTACATTATCCAAAATATGCCTGCCTTCAAAGAAGCCGCCTTGAGGGGAGGAGATCAGTCTTTTTAACAGAGGCTTGATCCGGCTTGCTAGCAGTTTAGCCAGAATTTTATATGAAGCGTTACACAACGAAATAGGCCTGAATCTTGCAAATGTCTCCGAATTGGTGTCTTTGGGGATCAAAGCGAGGTAAGTGGAGTTGGTTCCTCCACCTATCTTGGCTTTTTTCATGAACCAACCTATCATTTTGTAGAGATTAGCTTTGATAAGATGCCAACAAGCTTTGTAGAAATGGATTGTAAATCCATCAGGCCCGGGAGCCTTGTTTGCGTCCATGGAAAAGATAACGTTTATGATTTCCTCCTCGGTGATTGGCCTGCAGAGAGTTGCGTTTTCTTCAGAGCTGATGAGAGAAGGGATGTTAGCGATGAAGTCAGCGGCTTCCTCATTGTTGCTGTGAGTTCCTTCTCTGTAAAGATTCCTAAAGTGGGTTTCGGTGGCAGCTTTGACATGGTTAAAGCCTTTGCAAACATTGCCCTCAGCTGTTTTGATTTCTGCCATGTGGTTCCTTGACAGTCTCGCCCTATATTGTTGGTGGAAGAAGGAGGTGTTTCGGTCTCCAGCCTTCAACCACAAACTTTTGGATTTGAGTCTCCAGTATTCTTCTTCCTTTCTGAAATATTGGTGAGTGGATCTTTGGGCTTTTGTTTCTTTATCCAGCAACTCTGTTGTGATATCTTTGCTTTCCATCTCTATTTGCAGAATCTGCAATGAATGGACTGTCTCCTTTCTTTTCTCGGTGGGAGTGAAGGCTAGTCTCTTTATCCAGTTCTTCAGAGCCTGTTTTGTTGCTTTCAACTTTTGCTCCCAGACATAGCTTGGGGATCCCATGAAAGTTTTGGCCCATGCTGCCTTCACTGTCTCTATAAAACCTTCCCTTTCAATCCATAGAGGGCTGAACCGAAACAAAATAGGTCCCAGGTCTTCTGCATCTTCCAAGAGGAGCTGAATAGGTTTATGGTCAGAAGCAAGTTTAGGCAAAACTTTAGTGATGATTATCTTTTTGTTCATCATTATGGAGCTTTGTACCATGAATCGGTCTAAACGTGCTGAGATGTGATCTGTTCCCACTCTGTTATTGGACCAAGTGTAAATGTCGGGAACAGGATTGAAGTCCAAGAGATCCCAACGCTGAAAGAGCTCCTCTACCTCGTCTAGCATGGGGTCTCTGTTGCTTGACCCCCCCTCTTCTCTTTTGTTTTCATAATGATGTTGAGGTCCCTTGCTATGATGATATTGCTGGGGGATGACTGCTCTAAAAATGTGGAGAGGGAGTTCCAACATTCTCGCTTTTCATAGTAAGAAACTGGGACATAAAGATTGAAAAAGGAGATAGACAACTTACTTTGTGCATCAATTCCGTAAAGATCCAGTGCCGTGTTTCCAGGTGATTTTTCAGATGAAAAAGGTTTTCGTTCCAGAGAGTTACCAGTCCTCCAGAAGTTCCCATTGAGCTTACATCTTTGCCTGATCTTTTATTCCACTTTAAACTGCTGATCTCTAGAAGGGCTTGGCCTTCTATTTTGGTCTCTTGGAGCATGAGGATATCTGAGGGTTCTGCTTTCGTAAGATCCTTGACTGCTTCTATTTTGGAGGGGTTCCCCAGTCCTCTACAGTTCCAAGAGACGAGATTCATTATTTACTTGAGGGAGTGTTGAGGCCTCCCTTGGAAGGCCTTGGTCTGATATTTCGCCCAATAGACATTTCTATTGTAGCTTGACTTCCTTGTGTTTTGAGTCTTTCTGCCTCCTCCTCCCTCTTTTCTTTGCGGGATTTCCTTCCTGCTTTTTTTGTTTGTCGCTCGTAGGTTTCATCCTCCGAGGAACCAGAGCTTTCAACTGGTTTTTTACTTGCTATTTTAGCATATGAGGGATTGGAGGGACTGCCTTGGATGGCCTCAGTCTGAATTGCTTCCCCTTCCTCTTTGTTTGAGGGAGGAGTGTCCACCTGTTCTTCATTCTCCTGGGCTAGTGTTACTTGTTTGTTTTGAGCGCTTTCTGTCCCTTTTGGAGTTACTTCTGTTTCCTGGTTGGCTTTGGCGCTGCTAGGGTCTTCGTCCATGTTGCCTTTGCCCGCGCCTTTTTTTGAGGTTGCATTCTTCTGGACTAAAGTCCATTGTTCCCCGTTCTGTTTGTCTACTTGCTTCTTTGCTTTCTTTTTACAGTTCTTTGCAAAGTGTCCATGACCGTGGCAATGCCTGCATTTAAAGGGTAGTTGTTCGTAGTCCAACTCCTGGACATGCGTCCAGCCAGCTATAGTGAGTTTGATAGCTTCCGGTAGCCCTTCTTCTATGTCTACTTATACGCAGATACGGGCGCATGAATACTAGTCTTTTCTCGCAGCTTGATCTATATATTTTCCTAATGCATTACCTATGATCTGAAGGGATTTTTGGTTCCAATAGTGAAGTGGAAAATGGGGGAGCCTTACCCAGATCGGGACAGCAGAGGGGATGTCCTGGGAGGGATTGAAATCAGGAGACCATTTGTTCAGATAAAGACCCTGGGGTCCCATGAAATACGGTCCATTTCTAAAGATTAAGCCTCTGTCATTTGGGTTTTTAAAGACAAACACAAAGAAACCCTTACCTACAAAATAACTTTTGACTCCCTCTTTGATCAGTGGCTTCCAGTTCCTTTGGGTCCATTCATCAATCGACTTGGGAGATGGCCAAAGGCCCGTGAACTGACCTATGAGGCCTCCCTTCGCAAGGTTCAAAGCTGCTTTACATGTTTCTTCTTCTAGTAGGGCTACCAAAGGAACCATGTCCAGTTTTTTAACGAGTTTCTGCTGAGAAGCTGAGGGGGGGCGCTTTGGACCAGCGACTATCATTGATCTAAAGGCTGACACCTCCGGGGGTGGCGAAGGAGGGGGATTAGGGTCCACGCTGGCCTCCATCCACTGAGGTTGGGCACGAAAGGGCGCAGAGGCCAGGGGCGTGCAGGAGTTGACGGCAGTTGCAGAGCAGGAGTGCGTGCGCAAAAATTAGGACTCCATTTAGTAGAATTTTCAAAATCCTTTTGGCCCCTGATTTTGACAACCCATGGTTTTTCCCATAGTATAATTCTTTAATGTAGCCTATTTTGATCACTCTTAATGCTTGATACATTAAATAAATCTACTTCATATAAGCAATTTCTATAATATTAATTCTCACGAATTTAATTAATAAAAATGTATTAATTCTCACGAATTTAATTAATAAAAAATGTGTCATTAAGCCCCACATATATTAAATCCCATAATTGTTAATGTTAAATCATAATGGTTAATGTGTAATAAGTAAGAAACACTATTTATATAAACATTTTCATTCTCACACATGTAAATAATAAAAAATGTGTTATTAGGCCAAACCTCAATTAAATCCCATTATTGTCAATGTTGTGTAATAAGTGAGAAACAATTAATGTTGTTAATTGTTAATTATTAAATCATTTTTAAAAAAAACTTAAAATGCCATAATTTTAATCCATCGAATGTATGGTTTATTTCTAAATTTTAAGTTGATTATTCATCTTAAAATAAAAAATAAATTAGGTTTGTTGTGTTGGTGCCAAGTGGTGGTCGCGTCACTTTCAAAATTTGAATTCATGTCATCATTAGAAGGAAGGGTTAAAACAGCCAAACGTACCGTTCCGAAAAAAGCATAAATCAGAAAAAGCATAAAAAAAACAAATAATGAAACAACTATAATCACCGACCTCATTAAATGCGATTCGAGTTATGCGATTCGAGTTAGGACGCCTGGCGGGAGAGGAGTGACATGTCCCTCGTCGGCCTGGACACAAAGCGGACGAGGATGTCGTCGGAGTTGTTTCACCAGACTTGCAGGGTATTCCTCTGGCATTTACTACAGAGTTTATTCCTATGGCATTTACTACAGAGCAGCTCCAGTTCTTGGAAGAATCCTTTTTAATTGAGAAGCGGAGCCGGGCAAACCTAAGACGGTGGGGAATAACCCCTTTTAACTGAGAAGCCGAGCCAGGACGGAAGGTGGGAAGCTGTAATATGGAAGAGGAATTGGTTGATCATGAGATAATTCCGCCCTTGAGTCCACCACCGTTCCTTCCAGCCAAAAATAATGGTAATTCACACCGTTTTTCTTGTGCAAAAAGAGGACGGGGTTACTGCACAAGATCATGTACTTCCTGCAACAACACAAAACTCGAATGAAAGCAAAGGTGAGCATTAAGTTCACATTCAGAATAGTAGCATTAAGTTCACATTAAAACTAGTAGCATTAAGTTCACATTCAGAATGCGAATGTGAGGTTAATTACGCAGCAGCAGAGACAGAGACTGAAGATGATGATGGTGATTTGATGTCAGAGTTTAGCCACGAGCTTCGGACGATCCTACACTAGTGGCTCCAGTTCAGATGCACAGGGAGTTCATGTAATGTGATGGTCTCTTCGGTGGCCATGGACGCAGGACGGAGCAGAGTTCGAACTGAGAGTTCAGGCGATGTGATGGCAACCTTCTTGATTGTTTGTGGCGTCTGCTGTGTTGTTGATGGCGGCCTTTTTGGTTGTTTATGGTGTCTGCTGTGTTGTTTTTTGTTTTTTATAATTTTATTTTTGGCTTACTGTTTCCATCGATTTTGGTACTGTTGGCTCTCTCTGGTTATTCTCTTCTGAATTTTAAGCATGGCCATGCCGATTTTTGGTTTTGATATATTTTTTTTCGTTGGGGTACATTTTAGCTTCTTGTTGCTTTTCTCCGCTTGGCTTCGCTGTTACCAATTGTTTTCATAATTTTATTTCTTGGTGTTGATGAATGGGAAATGAAGACGGTCCAACCCAGACCCAAAAAAGCAGAAGAGCGGGATGGAGGTGCTGATCGGCATCTGAGCTAGTGGCAACTTTCCCTACCTTTTCCACATGCAGGAGAAGCACCGATTGCACGTTAAAGGAGCATTCACAAGTATAGTTTCCTCATCGAGATGTGCGAGCCGAGTCCCAAGCAAGGATCAATGATGCAATCGCCTTTTCGTCTGATTCGTATTATTTCGGTCACTAGCGAGGTATCTAAGTGCATAAAGCCCCAAGGAATAGCCAGAATTTCACCCCTGGGCTTGGCACTCCGATCTGAATCGAAACAGCCGATGCAGATTCCACTGATGCAATGGGCACAGGTGAAGATACAAATTATAATGTGATTTGTTTTAAAGCTTAGAGTCGATGCAGATTCCACTTATACAATGGGTACTGCTTCACTTCTCTCATTTTTAGACACAAATTATAATGTGATTTCTTTTAAAGTTTAGAACCAGCAATGTGAAGGAGCCATTTAATATTTTGGTGGTCTGAGAAGGAAAGAGAAAGGTCCATCAGCTTTTGGTCCAAAACCTATGGATCGTCCTCATTTCAAGCACAAGCACAGTTAATCTCTTCCTGTCCTTAGGTTGTTTTGGTCTCTTTTTAATACATTTTTATAATATGTCACTGGCTCTTCAATCTTTTTTAAGTGATTTTGTTATTTTTTTAATATTTGTTTTACATGATTTTTTGGTTTTATTTTTGTTAGGTTCAATGCTTGGGAAATTATCTCTAGCCCTAGCAGTGGGGCCAGGAGAGGGTGAAGGAGGAGGTCCAGTGGAGGCAGGGGAAGGCGGAGGAGGAGAAGTGCAGTGGAGGCTGGGGAAGGCGAAGGACAAGGAGGAGGTATTTTCGGTTAAATTCAACTCTTATTCTTCTACATAATTATATCAGAAGCATTTTAAGAATTTATATCAGGTGCCTTGTAATGCAGGTAAATAACGGTGGATGTGCACTGTTGAATCTCTCTCTGCCTTCTCTCACAGAGAGGCAGAGGGTGGAGTGTATCCTATTTGAGCTCAAAACCCCCGTAAGCCTCGTGATTTTCTCCTGACATATGTAGGGTGTACGTCATTTTCTCCTGACATATGTAGGGTGTACGAGTTTCTGATTTTACAAAGGATGTACTTACTTCTACCTGTAATTTGTGTTAAATATTTTCTTGTAATTTACAATTTATGGTTAATATCTCTCGTTTTTTTCAGAAAATTTCTTTTAGGCCCTCGACTCCTTTCGGGTGGTGGGAGCAAAAGCGATTTGATCGGTGGATGCAATAAGTGCTGCTATCTCGCTGAACACATTCGACATTAGTAATCTATCGGGAAACCGTACACGGGTATCAGAGGGTTGGTAAGGAAAGAACACCTTCGATCAACACATTAGTAAGGAAAGAACACCATTGACGGAAACACATTCCAACACGTCGATCCGGAACGCATCGAAGGAAGGGTAAGCTCCCAATGTTTCGTGAGTTTTTGTTTTCTTCGTGTTTTTAAAATATTTCTCATTATATTTTTCTGGTTTTGTTTTTGTTGTGTTCAATGGGCCAGGAAATTAAGGCTTAACCCAAACAATTCAACTAATGAAAGTTCCAATGCTCCATGGGTGTAGTGGGTGCAGCAAAAGGCTAAAGTGCAGGTATGTCTGGTTTAATTTATCAAATTTTATGCAACATAATTATATGACGCGTGTTTCGAAATTCAAAGGGGCTAGTTTATGATTTCTGGTCTTTGCAAAATGTACTTATTTCTACCTTAAAGTCTTTGGTCTCTTTTTCTTTACCTATATATATTCCATGAAGACAAGTGCATATTTGATATTTTAGGAAGAAATCAAAATATAGATATATAGATTCCTTCCATCACTTCAGACATACTTTGCCACTTTTGTTGCTTGCTCAGATTTTACCACTCTAAACAGACTTAAACAACTAAATTTACACTAATTAAAATGGCCCATGTAAATAGTCTTCCAAAGGCAATAGATAATTGTTGGTATGAATACAAATAATACTTAAAACATTAAAAACCAACTATCTTCTAGGAAGTTTCAACTTTCTTTAATAAGAAAACTATTTCTTCATACAATAAATTCTTCCACTAGATTTGCAAATTAGTCAAAAAGGATTTTGACTAGTTTCAACATCGTTGCCTGCAATGCAACGATGTTGAAACTATAAACATGCAGAAAGGAGAATTACAGATTTAGATCTCACCTCTGTAATTATTTCCATGATTGTAATTTAGCTTAAGCCTAGTGTAAGGGGCTCATTAAACTTCATCCCAAGGATTCTCCACCAATAATAATCAAATCATCTCCAACTACATTAACAATAGTTCTTATCAAAGAAAACCATTGATTGATGAAATAGACACATGCCTCCAAACTAGTTGCTTAGGGTTCAACATCGATGTGTCATTTTGTTATGATGGAAAACTCTAAAAATTGCTCAACCCTCTTTCTGTTTGACTCCATTTTGCCATTTGCAAGATTAACAAGCAATCTGACATAGTCCCTATGCATGAACATCTGTCCTTATATATAGTTGCATCTATAGGTTAAGGCCATGTATAACCTATATGTTCAACTCTGCCTACCCACGATTCTGTTACACATAGCCACAATAAATGCTTCATTTTTGTTGGGTATGGTCCAAGACCCTTTATGCTTACCATTTATGGTCCAAGACTTCTGGTTCCAACTTGGGGACTAGTGGTCCTCTTGAGAACACTTGGGAATCCCAAAATATCATCCTTGCTTCAACATGTGGTTGCTAAAATGAATTTTGTAATCTAGTGAAGCCACCTCAAGATCTCCAAGGTGTAATGACCTTTTCCCCTGTGTTCTTGATTGCTAAAGAAAACAAAGCCATGTCAAAATGTGATTGCTTGCATGAAAATCTTTCATTTTACTTCTAATCCAATCCTCCATTGACTCAAGAGCTATAATCATTTTTCTCCACAAGCCTTCATTCCTTTTCATTCTCCATAAACTTTTTGTTGCTAAATCTTGTTCAAATAGTTGAATATTCTTTAGTTCCTCTATACTCCTTAGGGTTTTGCAATCTTTTTCCTCTTAAAATATGGTATTCCTTCCCTTTATATTTTTCTTTTCCACTGGAAGCTAAAGCACGTTTGGTATTCCTTCCCTTTATCTTTTTCTTGTCCATAGGAAGCTAAAGTACCTTTTTCTATTTTTTCCCAACATTCCTTTTGGTATCTAAAGCTAAAAATGCCAATAAATAGGTATCCCCTCCAAAACTAATTTGACCAAAGTTAGCTTGCATTTTTTGGATAACATCAGTAGCAAGAATTAGTCATCCTCTCTTCAATTTTTTCCACAGAGCCAACTCCAATCCTTGAATTTGTAGTTAGTAGGGTTGAGGAAAAACCTTAGATATTTTAACCTTGCATTAAAATTTGAGCAAATTGTCTCTCTACCTTCACATACATCCATTTTGCATGCTCAGGGATCTCTTTATACTTTTCTACTTCCACAACTGTTTACATGCCAAACAATTTTTTTCATTTACAACTTTTTTTCATTTACAAATAGTAAATAGGACAAGGAGAAATAGGTTCTCATTTTAATACCCTTCCCTTTTAGATGCATTCACCATTATGCTCAAACCTTTTTAAACCAACACTGATAATTAATGAGACATAGGGCATCCCCACATTAGACCCTTAAGAAGTTGAGAAAATGCACCCTATAATCTAATTTACTACTTAAGATCTCATCCCAATCTGAATCAAAATAATCCCATGATCTAACTAGCCCACCCTATATTAAGCCTTAGCTAAGTCTAATTTCATCATAATAGTTGAAATTTTTTACTTTTTCTTATATGTAGTCCTCGTTGTGCTATTCCTCATCACATTGTGAAGAAAACCAAACAACTCTTTTGAGACAAAGTCGGGGGGGAATTCTTTCTTTTAAGCCTATTAGTTTGTAATTATTGTTGAAACTTTGTACACATAATTGCATCGTGAGATAGGGCTATAATCATCAAAATTTTATGGATCGTTTTGCTTTGGAAGAGCTATAAATGTTTCATTCAATGCAATAATACTTCACTCTAAACTCTAGATTCTTTTATCACTCTCAGCAACTCCTATTCTAGGAGGTCACAAAAACACAAATAAAATTTCATTGTCCAACTATGTGGACTTAGTCTATTTGGTTTCTTAAAAAGATTGTAGAATTTATTTGAGTCCCTCTTTGGTTACTTTAGCTTCAAGTTCTTGATTTTGTTTTTCTTCAATCACTATTATGTTTGCCTTAGGAGGTTCTTGGAATAAACTTTTGAAGTGCTTTACTCTCCTCTTGATGCCATTTTTGAGAATTTTCATAGCTTCCTCCCATCTTTCTTACGTATCTCCCATGTCTTTTTGATGTTCTTTTGATGTTTCATGTAGTTTTGGATGAATTTAGTATTCTGGTTGCCCTTTATCAACCAAGTAGCCCTATTCTTTAGTCTCCACTCAACTTCTTCTTGCGCCAATAGATTCATTTTTATAACTTTTCCTTTTTTGTAATGATTTGTTCCTTTTATGTTTCAAACAATTTTTTGATCTATTCCTTGGTCTCAGTAAGCTTTTGCTTTTGTTGAGCATTTTAGGAGTTTTTCTTTTTCCACTATGCTATTATGTTTTAAACTTTCATCAAATTTATTTCAGATAGATAAATAGTTGTCTCCCTTGTACAAGGTTCATATTTCTTCCAATGCTAGGTGATCAAATTTCTGAAACCTTCTTCTTTTACCAAATTAAGGTTAAATTTGAAGGGTTTTTATGCTTCTCACCTTTTTCTAATTGTAACAATATGGCTATATGGTCTAAAGGTTTCCCTAACCTTACCCATGACTTAAGTCCTTCCACATCCTCCAAAATCTTTTTTGCTACCAAAACCCTTTCTAATCTGCTTGACACCTGCCCCCTGGGACATGGAAACCCCAAGTTTCCCCAGACTTGGGTGCCGATTTTGGCCATGGCACGACATGGAAACCCTAGGTTTTCCCAAGCTTGGGCACTGGGGAGCGGCATGGAAACTCCAAGTTTTCCCATGCTTGGGCGCCGGGGCGCGACATGGAAACCCTAGGTTTTCCCAAGCTTGGGCACTGGGGCGCGACATGGAAACCCCAAGTTTTCCCAGGCTTGGGCGCCGAGGCGTGACCTGGAAACCCTAAATTTTCCCCAAGCTTGGGCGCTGGGGCGCGACATGGGAACCCTAAGTTTCCCCAGGCTTGGGCTCTGGGGCGTGACATGGAAACCTCAAATTTTGGGCGCGACATGGAAACCCCAAGTTTTGGGCATCGGGGCACGACATGGAAACCCCAAATTTTGGGCGTGACATGGAAACCCCAAATTTTGGGTGCGACATGGAAACCCCAAGTTTTGGGCGTCGGGGCACGACATGGAAACCCCAAATTTTGGGTGCCGGGGTGTGACATGGAAACCCCAATCTTCCCCTGGCTTGGGTGCCTTTTTCGTCGCAACGTGGAAACCCCAAATTTCCCGCCCCCAAGCAAAAGCATTTATGAGATGAGAGCAATAAAAAATGCCGTTTGGAGGACAAGGCAAAGGCACAAGAGCGAGAGGGTTGTCCGGATTTGTTTGAATAATGTGTGACGAGAGCTAAGCTTTGAATTGAGGCGACCAAGGGCTGAATCTCAGTGGATCGTGGCAGCAAGGCCACTCTACTACTTACAATACCCCGTCGCGTATTTAAATCGTCTGCAAAGGATTCTTCTTAACGATCGTTTGGAATTGACTTCAAAGCTGCCCCAACCAAGATGCTTCATGATCGTGGTTTGCAAATGACACGGGCCCCTAGGGGCGACAAAGTGGCGTCCCTATTGTGGGTCGAGATACAGTCGAAGAGTGACATGCACCGCTTTTGGCGTGGATTCTGACTTAGAGGTGTTGAGTCATAATCCGACACATGGTAGGTTCACGCCACTAGCTTTTCAACCAAGCGCGATGACCAATTGTGTGAATCAACGATTCCTCTGGTACTAAGTTGAATTACTATTGCAATGCGGTTCATTAGTAGGGTAAAACTAACCTATCTCACGATGTTCTAAACCCAGCTCACGTTCCCTATTGTGGGTGAACAATCCAACACTTGGTGAATTTTGCTTCAAAACGATAGGAAGAGCAGACATTGAAGGATAAAAAAGCAACGTTGCTATGAACGCTTGGCTGCCACAAGCCAATTATCCATGTGGTAACTTTTTTGACACCTCTAGCTTCAAACTCCGAAAATCTAAAGGATCGATAGGCCATGCTTTCACGGTTTGTATTCGTATTGAAAATCAAAATCAAATGAGCTTTTACCCTTTTGTTCCAGATGAGATTTCTGTTCTTGTTGAGCTCATCTTAGGACACTTGCGTTATCTTTTAACAGATGTGCCACCACAACCAAACTCCCCACCTGACAATGTCTTCCACTTGGATCGACCTGTTGAAACGTGCCTTAAGGCCAAAAATAGGGGGAGTGCCTCGTCTCTGCCCCACGGGATAAGTAAAATAACGTTAAAAGTAGTGGTCTTTCACTTGCGCCGAAATCGGCTCCCACTTATTCTACACCTCTCAAGTCATTTCACAAAGTTGGACTAGAGTCAAGCTCAACAAGGTCTTCTTTCCCCGCTAATTCTACCAAGCCCATTCCCTTGGATGTGGTTTCACTAGATAGTAGATAGAGACAATGGGAATCTCATTAATCCATTCATGCATGTCACTAATTAGATGGCGAGGCATTTGGCTACCTTAAGAGAGTCATAGTTACTCCTGTCGTTTACCCTCGCTTGGTTGAATTTCTTTACTTTGACATTCAGAGCACTGGGTAGAAATCACATTGCCTCAGCATCCATAGGGACCATCGCAATGCTTTGTTTTAATTAAACAGTCAGATTCCCCTTTTCTGTACCAATTTTGAGTCGATTGTTCGCCGCTTAGGGAAAAGCCCCCGGTAGGGGGCATTCTATGCCCATAGCCCAATCAGCATGCGACTGCTCGCCCTCGCATCGAGAGCAGCTTGGGCAGATTGCCTACAACCCACGAGTTGAGGGTGCAAACCCCTAGGCCGAACCTTCAGAGCCAATCCTTTTCCTGAAGTTACGGGTTCTTTTTGCCGACTTCGCTTACCTACATTGTTCTATTGACCAAACGCTGTTCACCTT
>APFE031541345.1:104774-190301 GCA_000404065.3 Pinus taeda | reverse complement strand
AATCACATATGTCCATAAACCAAGGGATTCTAAACCCCTAAAAGTGTTGTTTCATACCCTAAAGGAACAAGGTCAACTAATTACATCATTTCCCAGAAGTTCTCCCTAAAAAACTACTCAGAACTAGTCAAAATTGGACCATACAAACTGCTCCATGCTGAGGGTGCGATGCATCTCACCTGTCACATGCAAAGGGTGTAATGCATACTAAAAATCCCTTATGTAGGGTGCAATGAGTGAGAGTAGACAAATGGCAGAGGTAGTTTTCTAGGTGGAAACCTAGAGAATCTTCTAGAAACTGCTCATTTGACACTTGCTTCTCTGATTTCGCCCAGGGATGAGTAAGAGATCATGAAATCTCCAAGCGGAATCAAGAACTATTAGTGAAATGACACTAATCAAAATCCCAAAAGCTGACTCACCCACTTGCAAATATCTATATATGGATCCCTCATCCTAAAGATCCAAAGGCTGGAATATTGTATTTTGTAAGGAAGTGTTGTTGGTTTCTCTGTGAAACATTGTATTTTTTGGTGATCTAGCTTTTCATGAGGTGAAGAGGGCTTTCATGCTGGGAGGATGGTGCTAGATCAGACAGCTTGGTTGTAATCCTCTCTTCTACTACTTCTACCAATAAAGCTATTTGAGTTTTCCTCCATATACTTGTATATTTCTTAATCTTGTATTTGTGTACGCATTTGTATGGTTAATGTATATCTGATCCTACATTGTTTATGGTTATAGATCTCTATGCTTTGATGGTATTATGCTGCTTTGACTCTACAAGTGTTCTTTGAAGCGGGACAAGTGAGGAAGCAGTGGCGAAACTCTATCAAAGGAGGGAGGAAACAAGCAAGGAGCCAAGCGAAAGACTGAGGTTGGTACTCTCTGCTTCTCTCTCATCTATCTCTCATAAAGGAAAACACAACTTTGGTTTGTTTGTTTCTAAGATAGCTACCCATCTTAGTGGGACTAGCAGCTCTGAATGGACACTAGTTTTCCCGATAACAGCACACCTGAAATCCAGCACGCGCCATCCCTGCATTTGGATCGGGGACTCGCATTTCAATATGCACTCTATAGGTAGGGGTCCAATCCATCATCAACTCGTAACTTCTGCAAGTGCACTCATCATGGCCTACCGACCTGTAGAAATTATAGAACAATTGCTGGGACATCTGCATATATTTCTGTAATAGGTGACAGTTATTTGTAGTGTGTTTTCCTCCTATCTAACAAATCGTGCACCATAGTGCAGGTGTCGTGCTCATTCCTGCTTGTGCCTCTAGTCTTAATGGCATCGGCCCTCCTCTTGCCACGTAACTCATGTATCCTTCGTGCAGTATATCCCATTCACTTGTCCCATGGTGGAGCTCTGTTTCTATATGCTAATTCATTGCGATAACATCCAGGGTATGACAAAATAGATGAACCCACTCAAGTTGTGGCTTTTCTCCATAATCATGCATCCATTTGGCCATATATGCACGCATATTAGGCTTCCCAAATCGTTCTCACATCATTCTCCTACATTCGCACCAATCGTCGAAACTTCCCTTGTGCGTACCCACCATCTTGTGGGCGTAGCGCGCAATGCCCAGTCCAAGGCCTGGAAGTCTTGTTTTTCTGGCACTTCTCTTTTGAATGCATCCAAAAAGATATCTATCTCATTCAATCCATCATAAGTAGGAAAATTTCTTACCTCTGATGATACACAGCGCAGCGACCGGGTCATCATGTTGCAATTCAATGTAGTTACCTCATGTAATCGATTCTGCTAGCATTCTATCTCTTCATTGGAATCTGAGGTGCATGAGCTATTGTGATCCCATGTGATCCATCCATCCGTAGTGGGATTCACCTTGTCTCGGTCTCACGCCGTTATCTTATAGATGCAGTCCAAATCATCATCACTCTCATAATTGCAGACTGGTTCTGTGTAGGACGATCCTTCTGCTAGATCCAGGGGTATTACTACGCATAATGATTTCTTCTCAAAAATCATTTTTCACTTCTTCAAATTGATTACCCTGTTCATATCAGTAGCCCAATCAATTCCCAAGAGAATAGGGTAGGGATTTTTTCATCAACAATCTCTATTACTTCAAAGACTGCCAGCGCGCTTACTCCTTCAATATCCATGGTCACTCCCTACAGTCGCCCCATAGGTATGATTTTTTGTTGGTTCATCATACTCAACTGAATCAGGGACCATTGCAGTGCAAGTCTCCCCATTAACTCCCATGTCTGTTGTTGGCTTAGTGGGGCCTGACCCAGGTTCAGAAGTGATTTAGCCAAGCAAATCCCCATACTACTGGCCCTTTTGGCAACATTCCGTGGAGCGCAGACTGAGGTCTCACCCGAAGTAGTATAGGAGGGTGTTGGAAGTAGGTTTCCACACCCTGGGGATGTCTGATATGCAGTGATAGGGACACGATCCAACCTTAGCACTTACTAGGCCACGCACACCTGCGAGCGCATTACGTCTTGTGTTACAACCTTTGCGCAACTCTAATTGTAGCATGACCCTTGTCGATTATCCAAGTCTTCCTTAATTACATTATGTTCACTAATTACTTAGAATATTTTCATACATAAACATTGAGAAAATTGTTTATCATGTGTGCGCATATAAATAAACTGATAACACTTAATGCATAATATCAAAAATATAGATCCACAACCAGATGCACAATAGTCTGAATCCAACTTATCTTCATTAATGATATTTTCAAGTTCAATTCAAGTATAGACCCAACTCCACCTTGCGCACTTAGCTACAGGGGTCTATGCACTCAGCTTTGGAATCTACTAATTCTCTATGCAATCAGCTGCAAAGCCTCTTCCTACTACTACAACCCAATACGCTTCAAATCCACCTCTATTCTCTAACCATGCCTTCGCATGTCTGCTTACTTCTTCCAAAAAGACTTGCTTTACAATTAGAGCCTCGCTCTATTTATACAATTTGCCGACACAACTTTACATTATTTTACAATTCTTAGGGTGGACAACCCTATGACTCATCCTAGACTTTCGCGCTCTGTGCCCGTACTTTGCGGAGTATTTACATGAAATTTACTAAAACTCAGCCTTTAAGCCCCAAAAACATGTTGTGGGAGGATCTGCTGTACAACAGGCCCCCAACACAATCATCGTGACTCATCCCAAGTCACTCTGCTAGCGCAGTGATCTTTTCTGGAAGTCCATCCAGTAGGTCTCGCGCAACTTGAGTGTCTGCAGCACATTGTTTCATTGTTTGTTGGATCTACTCCATTTCTACTCCTGAATCATCTGTGTCTGACTCGATTCTCTTCTTTGGTGCCAGTTGCTAGTGCTTGTGTTTATAGTCCCGCACCCTTGTCTGGCTTCTCAGGTCATGGAGACTGTGCTTTGGTTGGTTAGTTAGATAGTCGGCCCAGCCGTGTAAGGCTTCAGGCAACTGTCGTTTACTTTTCCTGGGAAGGGTTCCCCAGTAAGTTTGACTAGTTGGACCACGCCTCCGTCTGTGACCTCTTTTACCACATATGGTCCCAACCAGTGCATTCTGAACTTTCTCGGGAATTTGTCTAATTTGCTATCATACAGTATTACTAAGTCATTAACCTTGAAGGTGCGCAACTTGATATGACAATCGTGTCAAGCATTTTCACATTGTTTTTGTTCTTACTAATGAAATCCCGGTAGCAATTGTTCTTCCTCAAGTTCTTCTAATTGCGCGAACCTCTCTTCCAAGGCTTTGCAATCCGACATGCCTATAAGTGCTGCTATTTGCAAACTGGGTACGATTTATTCCATTGGCATGACAGCTTCTACACCATAGACTCACCGAAAAGGTGTCTGACCCGTCAATTTTTTGCACGCAATTTTGTATGCCCATAATACGGCAGGTATGTGCAGGTCCCAATCATTTTGTTTGTGTGTTACATACTTTGGTCAACATAGTGTCCAGTATTTTGTTGAATGCCTTTATTGTCCCATTTGCTTGCAGGTGGTATGGTGTACTTTGCTGATGATACACCTGGAACTCCTCAGTGAGTGTGTTGATGGTTTCATTCAGGAAGTGTGTCCCGCAATCACTCATTAAGACTTTTGGGCACCCAAATCATGTCAACACATTGTCGAATAAAAACTTCGCAGTTGTAGTGGTTGTGCAGTCCTTAACTAGCTGCGCTTCCACCCACCATATTAAGTACTCTATCATGATGATTATGTAGCGCACACCCATCTGTCCCTGCAGTTTGATTGGTCCCACAAAGTCGATTGCCCATTTTTCGAACGGCTGCAATGTCATTTGTTGATTGAGTGGCATCTCGTCCCTACGTGCTGGTTTCCCAGTCTTTTGACAGATATTGCAAGCCCGATAGTGGGATTTCAAATCTTGGTGCAAGGTTGGCCACCACAACCCAGCGTGAAGAATCTTTTGTGCCATCACGCGTCCTACATAGTGTCCTCCTACAACACCTCCATGTGCTTCTGCGAGGATCTATCCTTGCTCATATTCAGGTACATATCTTCGCAGTATCTCATCATTTCCCATTTTGTAGAGGTGCCCCGTGATGACAGAAAGTCTGTCATGCGTACCACCA
Source organism: Pinus taeda (assembly GCA_000404065.3). Classification (NCBI taxonomy): domain Eukaryota; kingdom Viridiplantae; phylum Streptophyta; class Pinopsida; order Pinales; family Pinaceae; genus Pinus; species Pinus taeda. Next base: position 185,712 of record APFE031541345.1, on the reverse strand, counting down.
ATTCCTTCTTCTGTTGGATGAAGTATTCCTTCGTCATAGTCCCTGTGGTTAAAAAATGGATCATATCTTTGAAATGGTCATCTGTGAATGATTAAGCTTCTTGACCGCCAACATTTTCTAATACTTCATTTGTGAATGGTGTCAGGAATGGATCATGAACACAGGCATCGTTAAGTTTCTTGAGGTCCACACATATTCTTATTTCACCTTTCTTTTTTTTCTCCTACACTACCATAGTACTCACCCAATCGAATTCTTCTACCGATTCAATAATTTTGGCTACGAGCATTTTGTCTAACTAGTCACGGACCTTTTCTTTATACTTTGGGTTCAATTAGTAATATTATTGCTTAACTGCCTATGCATCTAGCTTCAGAGTGATCTTCGTCATCCCTAATTCACCAATGATCCCTTTCAAGTCCGTGATTTTGGTCTAGAATAAGTCTTGATACCCATGGAGTAACTCAGGGACCTTATCTACTATAGCATCATCCCAATAATCCTCAGGTGTCGCATACTTCGGCTCCGCTTTTGAGCCAATGTTTAACTACTTTGTTTTTAGTAGCATGATGATGTTGGGATCCTCAATTGGTGGTCCCTGAACCTCGTGACAACCTTCGATTTCTAGATTATTAATATTGCGGGGGTCATCATCATCCTCCTGTACCTACACATTATAACATTCTAGGCCGCTGCTTAACTAGGTCGCCCATATTGGCTGAAGCATTTCTAGTGGCTCCTGAGGTATTTTGAAGATGGTGGCTTGTACTGCTTGCAGCGCATCATCAATAGTATTTGACCACCAGCCTTCAAACTTGAATGTTAGCAAAAATCCCTCGCGCAAGACATCCCCTTCACCTGTACCATGCTAGAGTTCTGTCTTAGTATACCAGTTCATGGATATGATATCCAAGGTATGGTAGAATAAGTGTACCCATTCAGGTTGTGGCTCTTCCGCGTAGACCTTGGTTCATTTCGTGAGGTGTGTGCGTGGATCATCTCGCCCATCATATTTGTCTTCCAACTAGAGCTTCAATTTCCCAAACCCTAGGCTCATCATCCTTTTGCATCCATGCTAGTCCTCAAAATTGCCTTGATGTGTACCCCACGATCGTGTGGGTGTTGCACATAGTTCCCATTTCAACGCATCAAATCGTTGTTGTTCCAGTACTACACTTTCAAATTTGCTCAAAAATTCATCCACCACTATCAATCCATCATATGTCAGCAGCTCTCGTGCCTCTGTTGTTACGCAACGCAGTGATCTAATCATCGTGTTGCAATTCAATATTGTCACTTCGTCTACTTCTGCCAGTGCTCCACTTCTTCGTCTAAATCCGAAGTGCAAGAGATTTCGCACTCCCACGAGATTCTCCCATCTGTAGTTGAATTTACCCAATCCCTTCCGGTGTGCAATGCATGCTTCCCTAATTTCCAGACTCTGCGCGGTTCTCCTGACCCCGCGCACTTGGTGATCAACTCTTGTAGTCCCTTAACTGCCTTGTTGTTGCGCAGCAGTTTCATGCATGTCTCTAGAATACCCCTTTTTCACGCATCTATGTGATCAATGTAAGACAGTCTATTATTTCATGATCAAACTGAGCACAATACGAACAAGATATCCTTGTCGGGTTGGTGCAATCGCAGGCATAGTGCCATGGTCCTCCGCAATTGTAACAAATTAATTGTCAGCAGCCCCTTTCTAGTCCCTTTCCTCCTTGTCCTCATCCCTACCCCTGAAATCTTGCGCGCACCATCCCCGCAACTGGGTCGAGGGCTCGCATTTCTATCTGCATCCTATAGGCTGGGGTCCAATCCATCATTAGCTCATAGCTGCGACAAGTGCGCTCTTCATGGCCTACCGACATGCGGAAATTACAAAACAACTATTGGGGAGTCTGTGTATACTTTTGCAACAAATGGCAATTATCCATTGTGTGTTTCCCTCCTATCTAATAGATCATGCACCATAACACGGGTGTTGCACTCGGCCCTGCCTATGCCTTTGGTCTCAATAGCATTGGCCCTCCTCCTGCCAAGTAGTTTTCCAACACTGGACAGTGATCCTTGTCATGGCCCTGGCCTTTGCATTTTATGCACCATACCTCCTCACATGCCTCTAGTTGCAGTGCCCTATCCTGCTTCAAACTTTGCATTTCCAGGCATAGATTTTGTAGTTGCACGTGGATTTGTTGAACCCCCAACCCAGTGTCTTGTATCGAGGTCTCATGCAAACTCATCGCCATTTCCAACGCTTCGACCTGGGTGGAAATTTTCTGTTGTGACTATGTCATCCTCAAGTGTGGTGTTAGAGATGCCACAAACCACGCACGATGGTGTGCATCCATTAGTGTCATATTGGCCTTGCGGATCATACATTTCAGTATTTGGTCTAGATCCCAAGGGGTCTTGCCTGGAAGCATCGCGATCTCTTTAAACCTGATGATTGAATGTATCTCTGATTTCGGCCGGCTAAATTCTCTTTTTAGCGCATTCTAGATCTTTGTTATTTTTTTGTTTGGGTGGTCGTTAGAGTGTTTGATATACCATGTCAATGTGTGATCCTGCAATGCACTCACCAATGTAGCCTTCTTAATATTGTTATCCGTGACACCTTGCTCTTCCCATACTTCTCTTACCACGAACCAGAATTGGTCCAGATCTTCATTCCCTACCCCTCTGAATACTGGTAGTTTGATCATGTTCGCCATACTAAACTGTGGAGGTGGTGGAGGTGGAGTGGGTGGAGATGGAGGTGAGGGAGGTGAAGCGGATGGTGGCATGGGTGGAGGTGGTAACTGTGAAATATGTTGCCTTATCAAATTGACCACGCTTCTCTTAGAGACCTCAACGAGCTCTTCCTTTCTCTCTCATGAAGGTGAAATTAAGGGATTGTTTCCTAGTTCTTCGCTGCTTTTGTATATCTTTCAGCTCTGCGTTTTCCCAACCATTAATGTATTCTTATGACCCTCTTTTCACACAATAGCATCTTAATCCAAGTATTTAAAGACTTAATATACTTACCTCATGGTCCTTTGAGAAATCATCGTTATACTTTTTGTAGCTCACGGTTGTGTCTACCACAAACTCTGTGATAAATCCCCCTATTATTTGGCTGAGCCAATGGTCCACACCTCGCATGATCTTATCTTCTAATGCCTCTAGTCTGCACACTAATTCTAGAGTCCACACTATTGGTTTGTCGAGCTTACACCCTCCCTGGCTGTCGGCTAACCTCGTGATCCACTTATATAGTTCAGAAAGAAAGGATGCAAAGAAAATCTCATGGATTTCCGTATACATATAGCGATCCAACGACTTTTTCTCAGATACTTGAGGAGTTCTGTTTTCCTTTGTTGCGAACTCATGACTCTTCTTGTCCAACCACTCTTCAATTTCCTTATTTGTTGGGTTCCAGTGGCACGACATCAGACATCCCTTAGGCAGATCCCACTCCTGGCAACGGAACCATTTGTTGGCTTAGTGGGGCCTAACCCAAGTTCAGAAGTGATTTAGCCAAGCAAATCTTGGTACTACTGGCCCTTTCGACAACAATCCGTGGAGCACGGATTGAGGTCTCACTCGAAGTAGCATGGGAGGGTGCTGGAACCAGGTTTCTGCACCTTGGGGATGTCTGATATGTGCTGATAGGGACACAATCCAACCTTAGCACTTACTGGGCTACGCGCACCCGTGGGCACATTATGTCCTGTGTTACTGCCTTCACGTAGCTCTAACCACAACACAACCCTTGTTGATTATCCAAGTCTTCCTTAATTAAGTTCTGTTTGCTAATTACTTAGAATATTTTCATACATAAACATTGAGACAAGTGTTTATCAAGTGCACGCATATAAATAAACAGATAACACTTAATGCATAATATCAAAAATATAGATCCCTGACTAGATGAACAATATTCTAAATCCAACTTATCTTTATTAATGATATTTTCAAGTTCAGCTCAAGTATAGACCCGACTTCGCCTTGTGCACTCATCTGCAGGGGTCTGCACACTCATCTGCGGACTCTACTAGGCCTCTGCACACTCAGTTGTAGAGCCTCTTCCTACTACTATGACCCAATACACTTTAGATCCACCTCTATTATCTAACCATGCCTTCGCATATATCTACTTACTTCTTTCAAAAAAGACCTGCTTTACACTTAGAGCCTCACTCTATTTATACAATCCCATGGTCCGCGGACCATGGATAGGCCGACACAACTTTACATTATTTTACAATTCTTAGGGCGGACAACCCTATGACTCATCCAAGAATTTCGCTCTCCATGCCTGTACTTCGCAGAGTCTTTACATGACATTAACCAAAACTCAAGCTTTAAGCCCCAAAAATATGCTGTTGGGGGAATCCACTGCCCAACATCTATTTCGGTAAAACATTCACATCTAATCCCAAATCGAGAATGACTTGATCTATTTTTTATTCTTTGATCTACATGGTGAGTCTCATTTCATGCCTCGTCCTTGTCTTATGCTTCCGATCTTGCGGACTACACGTGTTTCACCTGGCACGGTCCCAGCACATCTATTGATAAGTTCTTGTAACCCTTTTACAGCCTTACTATCATGCAGTAACTTCATACAGGTTTCTAGGAAAGTTGTGAGCATAGAGGGGTCCATCTCTGGCTCTGGTTTATCCTTGCTTCCTGAAGTGGAGGTCTCGGCGAAGCTCTTCTTAGCTTCCATGAATGCTTCATGAGCATGCTCCAAATCAAACTTAGCCTCTTTCATCGAGGCTTTGCAAACCCATTTACTATCTTCCAGTTGTTTCCCCTTGTCATCTCCCATTGCGATCCCACTTTAGAGCACTATATTTACATTTGAATCTTCCTCGCGTGGCTCAGACCTCATCATCTGCAAGTTCTAAGTTGGGGGAGGCGATAGCACCCCTTTGCCACGTATCCTAGCTATCAACGTAGGACAATCTTCTATTTCATGATCAAACATCATGCAATACTTGCACGATGGGCACGTTGGATTAGTGTAATTGTAGTCATATTGTCCTAGCCCTCTACAATTGTAGCAAATCAACTGTCCGTGACCTCTATGAGGCCCTCCTCCACCTCAGCCTCATCCACGCCCCTGAAATCATGTTTGTGCCATCCCTGCATTCTGGTCAAGGGGCCACTTTTTGGCCTAAACCCTGTAGGTGGGAGTTCTATCCATCATCAATTCATAGCTCCTACAAGTACGCTCATCATGTCCTGCTGATCTGCAAAAGTTGCAGAACAATTGTTGCAGAGTTTGTGTATACTTCTGTAACAAGTGGCAATTATCCATGGCATGTTTTCCGGCTACTTGATAGATAGCACACCACAAAGCAGGTGTTGCACTAGGTCCCACTTAAGCTTCTGGCCTTAAAGGCATCAGTCCTCCTCCTGTAAGGTAATTTATAAATACCGAGTAGTGGTCTTTGTCATGGCCCTAACTTTTTCATTTCACACACCATACCTCTTCACGTACCTCTAGCTGAACCATCCTACCCTACTTCAGACTTTGCATCTCAAGGCACAGATTCTTCAGCTGCATGTGGATCTGCTAAACTCCTAGATTAGGATCTTGCATCAGGGTCTCATGTAGTCTTATGGAAATCTCCAAGGCCTCTGCCTGAGTTGTTATCTTCTACTACAACAGCGTACTTCTTAAGTGTGGTAGTAGAAAATCCACAAAACACTCGCAATGTTATCCATCTATGAAATTCATGTTAACTTTGCGGATCGTACATTTCAGCCTCTGATCTAGTTCCCAAGGCATCTCACTTAGTAGCATTGTGATCTCCTTGAATCCCACAATCGACTACGCTTCAGATTTAGGCCTGCTAAATTCCCTATTCAGTGTTGCTTGGATGTCTGCTACTCTCACATTTGGGTTATCGTTGGAGTACTTAATGTACTAGATCAACATGCGATCCTACAGAGCACTGACCAATGTCACTTTCTTTATATGGTCATCTATAACACCTTGAGCTTCCCATACAGCCCTTACAACAAACCATAATTGGTTCAGATCCTCATTTCCCAAACCTTTGAACAAAGGCAACTTCACTGTGTTTTCCATACTAAATCACGGTGGTGGTGGAGGTGGTACAGGTGAAGTTGGAGGTGATGGTGGTGAAGATGGAGGTGGTGTGGGTGAAGGTGGTATTCGTGGAAATCTATATATTATCAACTGAATAGCACTTCGCGGAGAGAGCTTTGCTATCCCTTCTTCTACCCCTCGCGGAGGTGAAATCAATGGGCTATACTTCGGACCCTTATTTCCTTTGTTTCTGTAACTTTTTCTACTTCACGTAGTCCCAAACATCAAGGTAGCCGCATAACCCATTTTTTCGCACAATAGCATTTTAATCCAAGCATTCAAATATTTTACATACTTACCTTGCGGTCCTTTGAAAAAGCGTCGCTCTACCTCACTATAGCTAACTAAGGTATCGACCATGAATTCAGTAAAAAATCCTCCTATGATGCGATCAAGCCAATGATCGACAGTGCGCACGATCTTATCCTCCGATGCTTCCAACCTTCGCACTAGCTCTGGGGTCCACACAATAGGATAGTCAAGTTTCCACCTTCCTTGGCTATCTGTTAGCTTCACGATCCACTCATATAGCTCAGTAGGGAAAGAGGCGAAAAAGATTTCGTGGATTTTCATATATAGGTATTGGTCCAACCACTGTTCTTTTGATAGTCCCGGGTTTTTGTTTTCTTGTGTCGTGAACTTGTGAATCCTTTTGTCCAACCAGCCTTCGATTTATCTCTTAGTTGGATTCCAATGATACAAGATCACACATCTCTTATAAAGATTCCAGTCCCAGCAATAGAACCATTTGTTGGCTTATGGAGGCCTGACCCAGGTTCAGTGTTAGTTAGCGAAACAAATCCCTACACTACTGGCCCTTTTGGCATCAGCCCACGGAGCGTGGACTGAACTCTCACCCGACGTTGCATGGGGGAATGTTGGAACCAAGTTTTTTAACCCTTGAGATGGATGTGATGTTGTTTTATTCCATTTATTCCTTCCTACGTGCAGATTGCTTAGCCCTCAGTTCCACCCTTCAATACCTTCGCGAAAGGATGGAATCAGCTTTCGCGCAGCCCTAACCTGGGGCTGATATACTTTCACACTACTAGGGCAGTGAACTGTGATATTTCCTAAACTACGTTAAGTATCTTACTTATCTTATTTAACAGACCTTAATTATCTTCGCGTAAATAGATGTACTTACTTGCGGTCTCTATTGGCTTGTTGGGGCCTGGCCCAGGTTCAGAGGTGATTTAGCCAAATAAATCCCGGTACTACTGGCCCTTTCGAAAACAGTCCATGGAGCCCGAACTGAGGTCTCACCCAAAGTAGTATGGGAGGTTGCTAGAACTAGGTTTCCGCACCTTGTAGATCTCTGATGGTTTCAAGTGGTCCGCGGTTCAACCCTGCGCGCACGTCGTTATGTGCACTTACCCGTACCTCGTAGCCTGAGATGCTTCCTTCACGTAGCCCTACTTGGGGCTTGATCAGTGTTATTTCCCAAGTTCTTACTTGTAGCCTAATATTAGGTGATTAACTGAACTTATTTATACAGTTTTAGTTATACTTAACAATATTCGCAATTCATATAAGTGTGCACAGTGAATAAATAGTATAATTGCAAGTAATATCAAACATGTAATAACTCAGAACAGATACACAGGATTCAGATAAAACTTCTCTTTATTATTTTCTTCCTTCTCTTACAAACTCAACCCTACCCTACGCACTCAACTACATGGGTCCGTGCACTCAGCTGCAAACTCTACTAGGCCTCTGCGCACTCAGCTGCAGAGCCTCTTCCTACTTTTATGACCCAAGACACTTAGACTCTTGCTCTATGCTTCGTTATCATATTCTATCCATTCCTTGCATTAATTCCTTTACAACTTAAGGTCTCACTCTATTTATACAATCCCATGGTTCGCGGACCATGGGTATTTGACACTACATTCAAAACTTAGGGCAGACAACCCTATGACTCTAACATACAATTTGAGCTCCCTGCCCGCAATTCGCGGAGTTTTACAACAATATTACTCAAAACTTGGGCTTTGAGCCCCAAAACATACTATGGGGGGATTCCATGCCCAACAGGCCCCCAACACAAACATCTTGACTTGCCCTCGAGTCACTTTGTCGGTGCAACGATCTTGGCGGGGAGTCCCTCCAGGTGGTCTCGAACGATCTTGATGTCTACAGTGCAACGAGCTACTGCTTGTTGAACCTGCTGCATTCTCTCTTCTGAGACTTGTATTCCTAGCGTGTTGCCTTCCGTTTGTGCATGCATCCCCTAAATCTACGTGATCCTTCCTTCAATATCTGTTGTGATGGTGAAAGCTTCGTCAATCCATGACTGGATGCCGCTTTGAGAACTGCTTCCTTATGGCACACCATGCCTACCTGCTCCTTTAATGCCTTGGCTTGCTACATCCTCGCAAGCTGCTGAGTAAGGACTACTATCAACGTAATCCCTCTGATGATGTCGTACTATTGCTGGAGTTTGTGTGCCTTTGTCTCCAACCACTTGATGTTCAGGTCCTCCTGCAACATCATGAGGACCTCAAGCGTCTGTTCCAACATGTTGGTAAAGTCGCGCACTGCACCTCCAATCTTTTCCAACTCTGCTGCAATAGTGTTGGTGCAATGTTCTTTGATTTCTGGGGGAGTGGAAGGTTGTGCCTTCAACCACAGCTTGATGATTTGGAGATTCAGCTCCATCTACACCCTCGTTGTCTCTTCCCTCACATCGCGGACTCCACTGGCCAAACTGTGGATCCGCACTTCCACCGATAGATCTATTGCGATGGCTAGCTCTGGGACGCGTCGAAAAGCATCATCTCTAAGAACCTGGATCACACAGCTCTCCCTGGCCCGCAACTCTACTATTATCCCATCCTGTAACTAATATAGCATTTCTCGAGGAAGAGCAGCCAGGTTAAGGCCAAGGTCTTTCATCATGATAAGTGACATGGGATCCATCACAATTGACTAGAATAACACTCCCCCTGGCAACACTATTTTGTTGGCCATCCATGTGCACAGCATTCGCTCTGCTGCTGAAGTGCCTACTGCGACATGGGTAGACAAGGTACCCTCCTGGGGGGCCACACCTATAACTCCTGTAGCTACACCCTGAGGGCCCCCAACACAGTCTGGTGCTCCGCCATAAACTCTTGAAGTGCTTAACTTGTGACATCGTGAACTGTCTTACCGATGTCATGGAGATCACCTTCGATTAAGGTGATCGAGTCAATGGCTAGCTTCGATGCCTTGACCTTATTTCTTGGCCCCAATCTCTCTACGATGCGTGACCATTTTAGCTATGTGGATGTGGCTCCTGGATCCACACTCCCTTTTGTTGTTTCTGGTTCCTCTGCCTCCTGCCCTAAGGACATTTCTTGGCCCTCCTCTTCCTATACCATTGTTGCCTCTGCTGCCTGCACAACTACTGCTTCTGCGGCCTTCTTCTGCTCTACGGCTTCTTGTGCCGCTTCGTGCACTAGCCTTACCTCAACTGCCACTTTTTTGATCCGCCTTCTCTCAGCCAATTGGCTAACATGCATCTTGGCATCATCCTTCTTTTTCTATGCTTTCTCTTTCTCCAGTTCTGCCAAATTTGGGGCATGCCACTCAGGAGGCGATGTCTCCAATACAATGAATATTGCATCGTCAGTGGCTACATCCACTGCTTCGTCTGGTCCTTTCGTGCCCTTATATAAATGTTGTGCATATCCACATTGAAGTCTGCAAAACTCTGCAAACTATTGTGCACCGTAGGTGACAGGTGCAGCCTCCTGTTGATCCACATTTGAATGCTCGCCCCCATGAACACCTAGAAGATTTTTGTATTTCGAATCCGTTTCACATCCTTGGTGGGCCAGACCGAAGCATACTTTGCGGCCTCTAGTAAGTCTCGGTCAATATTGGGAAACTGACTATCCTCTGGTAGTTCTCCCGCTACCAGTAATATGGATAAGAGCAACCATGCATAGTGGAAGGTTTTACCCTGCTCCTGGGCTTTGCAACAGTTTAACAAATATTCCTCGCAGAGGAATTCGGCCCAGTTGAACTAGACCCCCTCTGCACACTACTCAGCCAACATGACCACCAGCGCTGGTACCTCATCAACGTGGCATTTTCTCATCACTTTACTAGCCAGGAGTTGAGTTGCTACGTGCACCCCTTTGTCCTTGATGCTGGAGATGGCGTAGCCCCTCTTCTTTTTCTCCACCTTATATTTCACTTTCATGACTTCTGCAAGAGCCAAATTGCTACTTTTTCTAGCTACAGTCGTGGGGTCCTTTCCTTTACAGGGGAGCCAAGAAATATGGTGGGTGAGGTCTACCATGATGGGAATAGGCTCCTCCAGCCATAGATACCCATCATGCACTAGGTAGATCAGTTGCTTGATGATGAAAATGGTGATGAGCACGTGGTGGAAATGTGGTATCCATAATAGGTACAACAACTCGGCCTTTTCCACACCACGCAGCCATTTTCACGGCTCTAACGCTATCACCGCCCCCTCGTTACTTTGCTTCATTAGATTCATCGTCTCTAGGTGTGGGAACGTTTCGCTGTCAGTGAGGTCTCGGTCTTCAAATTTCATGGTGGCCATGCGGCCTAGGTGCGTGCCCTCAAATACAATGCCATCGGGGAGGAGCGGGGTCTTGAGTGAACTCTTTGTTGCATCCAAATCCTTCAGTACTTTGGTCTTCCCTTTCCACGGAGGGACATACATGGGCAGTTTTGTTGCAGAGCACAATGGTTGGATGTCCTCCTCCACGTCTTCTTCTTCTTTTGCAGTGGCGATTAGGGCCTGTAAGTCTTCTTCTTCCTCATCTGTTTCAATTGTGAATTCCTTCCCCTTTTCTTCCATTGATAATTTTTTGTGTCGTGAATTCTTCAAGGACATGCATACTAGACCCATTACCTATTTATGCTTCTTCGGCCGTGACGTCCACAGTGATTTGGGGATTTCTGTGACCACCCCAGCGCCCTCGGGAACATCCTGCACCATGGGGGTCTGTGTGGCCTCGCTGGCAGTTCCCTCTTCAATTCCCAACCCATCCTTAGTGGCCGTCATCATCTCTACACTGTATTCTGTTTCTCACAAACTTAGGGGTTTACTTATCGCTCGTCTCTCAACACTCTGTGCTTTGCTCAAACACTCAATTCTCAAATGACCAAGTGTTGTTCACTGGCTAGCCCTTTGAGTTTTATAGCCCCTTTTGAATTTAAATTCGACCATTCCCCCCAATTCCAGGCCATCAATGCTTTCTTGGCAGTAGATTTTCCCAAATCTTTCCCATAAATCGCGTCTTAAATGTCCACTGCCCACTCCATTTGGCCTCAAATTGAACATCCCATAATGAATAGTGACACCAACGGTCACTTCCTAGCCAACCCACGTGGCAGCGCAGCCCACCATGTGCAGTCGTGAACCCTATGACATTCTGATTTTGTGCGCATCTACCAGAGTGCATAGCTCCTAGGAAGAATAATTTATAGTCTCGCGCTCCCTTTCAACTACCTGGAGCACTAAGACTATCCTTCCTACAGCTAGTCAAGTGGTCGCACCACCTGTACAGGGCTCCAACCCGTCCTTTTTCATGGTTCATGGAGAATCCTCATCTGCCATTGTGGTGATCGGCACCACGCGCTCTACTATTTCCAATGCACTACCCTGGTTACTAAGTTTTGAAATATGTGGTCCCAGCCACAGCAGTAGACTAACCAATTCTCAGCGATAGTCCTCCAATTCATCAGTATGATTGTGCGCACCTTTCCTTGCCATCCTTTGTTTATTGACATGAAATGCTTCATTTATTTCATTTTCCAGCCTCTTTACCTCTACATCCATTAAAGCGCTTTTCTCCCTTAGTTGTACCTGGTCTTTTTCAAGTTCGTGAAGTCTACAATTTCCCCGTCAAATTTCTTCCTGAAGTCTTATATGTTCTATCTCTCACGGCTGCGAGATTTCTTTATTCCGGGCTTCATGCACTGTCGAATCTATAGGTGATGTTACGTGTGGGTTTGGCTTTGCATGCTCCTTAGATATTACAGTCCCTGCTTCATCCCGCAGCTTTGGAATTTCTCTTGCCATCAGGGTTTTGCACATGGTCCTATAGGCCCATCAAACCACTGGTACGCACAGGTCCCAGTCAGTGCATTTCAGATGGTGGACCCTATTTAGCACTTCAAACACCTTGTCAAAGGCTTCCCCATGGATAATATTTTGCTTCATCTTTCCTGTTGTTGTGTTTTGTTCCTATTTCCTATCATAGGAGTGGTGTGCGTTTCTGCGGGCTACATGCCATACGTCTGTACCCAACAGGAAAAGTGGGTCCATAAGTTGTTTCACCCCTCGTAACTGGCTCTCATCTGTAGCTGAGGTTTTCCAAATTGTATAAGCATCCCCCTTTTGCATTCGCGCCAATCCCCGAAACTTTGCTGGTGTGTACCCCACCACCTTGCAGGCGTATCGTGCAGTGCCCATTTCAGAGCATCGAACCGTTGTTGTTCTGGCACTTCGCTCTCAAATTCGTTTAGGAATTCATCCACTGCTATCAACCTATCGTACCTAGGCAGATCCCTCATCTCTGTTGTCATGCAGCATAGTGATATTACCATCATGTTGCAATTGAGTGTGGTTACTTCGTGTAACCGATTCTGCCATCATTTGACTTCTTCGTTTGAATCCGAAGTGTAGGAGCTTTTGCATTCCCAAGAAATCCTACCATCTGTGGTTGGATTCACCTAATCCTGCTCTCGAGCGATTATCTTGTAGATACAGTCGAGATCATAATCACTATCATCGTCGCACACCGGTTCTGTGTAGCGCGCTCCTTCCGCAAGATCTAGTGGTACCACTACACGTAGTGAATTTTTCTCAAAAATCATTTTTCTCTTCTTTATATTTGTTACTCCATTCATATCAGTGGCCCAATATATTCCCAGTAGCGTGGGATAGGGATTGTTGTCATTGACAATCTCTATCACTTTGAAATCTGCCAGCATGCTAGCACCTTCAATATCTACTATTATACCCTCTCAATCTTCCCATCAGTTGGATCTTGTGCTAGTTCACCATTCACAATTGAATAGGAGACGATTGTAGCACGTGTCTGCCCATGCATTCCCATGTCTATTTTGGCAGTACATTTGCATCCGATCCGAGATCTAGAATTACTTGATCCATTTCATACTCTCTGCTTTGCATAGTCAATCTCATTTCCCTTCCTTTTTGCAATGCATGCTTTCCAAGTTTCTAGAATACGTGTAGTTCTCCTAACCCAACGCACCAAGTGATAAGTTCATGTAGTCCCTTTACAGCCTTGCTATCACATAGTAGTTTCATGCATGTCTCGAGAAAGGTAGTGAGCATTAAACGATCCATCCCTAGTTCTAGTTGATCCTTACTACCTGAAGTGGAGGCCTGCGTGAAGCTCTTCTTAGCTTCCATGAATGTCTCCTTCATGCACTCAAAATCAAATTCAGGTTCCTTTTTAGGAACCTTGCGAACCCACGCACTTTCTTCTGGTTGCTTACCCTTGTCATCTCCGATTGTGAGACCACTTTGAAGCACTATGTTTACATTCAGGTCCTCTTCGCGTGGCTCAGACCTCATCATTTGTAGGTTCTGAGTCGGGGGAGGTTGGAGTACTCCTTTATCGCGAAACCTCACTATCAGTGTAGGGCATTCGTCCTTCTCATGATCAAATTGGGTACAGTATAAACATGATTCTCTCGTCGGATTCGTACAATCGTGGGCATAGTGCCCTGGCCCTCTACAATTGTAACAAATTAGTTGTCTGTGACCCCTTCCTGGTCCCATTCCACCTCGACCTTGTCTGCGCCCCTGAAATTCAGCATCCCTTCATTTGGATCGAGGGCTCGCGTTTCAGTCTGCACTCTATAGGCAAGGGTCCAATCCATCATCAGCTCGTAACTTCTGCAAGTGCACTCATCATGGCCTACCGACCTGCAGAAATTACAGAACAATTGTTGGGACGTCGGCATATATTTCTGTAATAGGTGACAGTTATCTATAGTGCGTTTTCCTCCTATCTGATAAATCGTGCACCATAGTGCAGGCACCGCGCTCATACCTGCTTATGCCCCTAGTCTTAATTGAATCGACCCTCCTCTCACCATGTAATTCACGAAAACTAGACAGTGGTCCTTGTCATGCCCCTATCCTTTGCATTTTATGCATCATACCTCCTCGTGCACCTCTAGCCAAGTTGTCCTATCTTGTTTCAAACTCTGCATTTCCAAACACAAATTTTGTAGTTGCATGTGGATTTGTTGGACTCCTAGACCAAGATCTTGTATAAGGTTCTCGTGCAATCTCCAAAGCTTCGGCCTAGGTTGATAGCTTTTGTTGCGACAGCGTCATCCTTAAATGCGATGTTAGTGACACTACAAACCATGTGCAGTGCTTTCCATCTGTCAAGGTCATGTTGGCTTCGCAAATCATACTCTTCATTCTCTGGTCTAGATCCCATGGGGTCTCAGCCAGAAGCATCACGATTTCCTTAAACCCGATAATCAATTATGTCTCTGATTTTGGCCTGCTAAATTCCCCATTCAACATGGTCTAGATATCTGTGATCCCTGCGTTTGGATGGTCATTAGAATGCTTAATGTACCACGTTAGTGTGCGATCCTGTAATGCACTTACTAGAATTTCCTTCTTTATATTTTCATCCACGACTCCTTGTACTTCCCATACAACCTTTACTACGAACCAAAATTGGTTCAGATCTTCATGCCCTACTCCTCCGAATACCGACAGTTTGATCACGCTCACCATATTGAACTGTGGTGGTGGTAGAGGTGGTGTGGGTGGATATGGGGGTGACGATGGTGAAACTGGTGGTGGTGTAGGTGGGGGTGGTATGCGCAGAATTCGCTGCCTTATCAGACTGATCACACTTCTCAGAGAAACTTTCGATATCTCTTCCTCACTTTCTGTTGGGCATGGGATCCCCCGCAGCATGTTTTTGGGGCACAAAGCCCAAGTTTTGGTCAATTATATTGTAAGACTCCGCGAATTGCGGGCACAGAGTGCGAATTCTAGGATCAGTCATAGGGTTGTCTGCCCTAAAATATTGTAATTTAATGTAAATTTGTGTCAGCCTACCCATGGGCCATGGACCATGGGATTGTATAAATAGAGCAAGGCTCTAAGTGTAAAGAAAAGAATAGAATAAGATAGAATAGTGAAGGCATGGTTCAAGGTTAGGAGAGAAGTCTAAGTGTCTTGGGTTATAGTAGTAGGAAGAGGCTCTGCAGCTAAGTGTGCAGAGGCCTAGTAGAGTCCACAACTGAGTGTGCGGACCCCTGCAGCTGAGTGTGCAAGGCAGAGTCGAGTCTGTACTTGGGATTGAAAGTCAATAAAGAGAAGATTACTCTATGCATCTGTTCTTAAATATGTATGCATTACTTTTTACTATGTTTATTTACTCCGCGCAATTGATAAATACCTGTATGAATGCTTATATATGAAAATAATCTAATTAATAAGCCAATAGAGCCTAATTAAGGAAGACTTGGGTAAATAATATAGGTTGCACGGCGGCTACAACTGCACGGAGACAGTATTGTAGGGTGTGGGGTGCCCCCTGATGCGCATAGAAACAGTAGTGCAAAGGTTGGACCACATACCAATAACCTCCTATTAGACATCCCCATGGTGCGAAAATTGGGTTCTAGCACCCTCCCATACTACTTCAGGTGAGACCTCAATCTGCGCTCCATGGACTATTGCCGAAAGGGCCAGTAGTACCAGGATTTTCTTGGCTAAATCACTTCTAAACCTGGGTTAGGCCCCACTAAGCCAAAAAATGGCTCCGTTTCTGGGACCAGGATCTGCATAAGGGATGTCTGATGTCATGCCACAGGAACCCAACAAAGGAAATTGAAGAGTGGTTGGACAAGAAGATTAATGAGTTCATGACATTGGAAAATAGAACTCCACAAGTATCTAAGGAAAAGTGGTTGGAGCACTACGTGTATACAAAAATCCACGAGATTTTATTTGCATCCTTTCCTTTTGAGTTGTATGAATGGATCACGAAGTTAGCCAACAGCCAAGGAAGGTGTGGGCTCGACAAACCAATAGTGTGGACCCCGGAATTAGTGTGCAAAATAGAAGCATCAGAAGGTAATATCGTGCGAGTTGTGGACCATTGGCTCGACCAGATAATAGGGGGATTTATCACTAAGTTTGTGTTAGACACAACTATGAGCTACAGTGAGGTAGAATGACACTTTCTCAGAGGACCACGAGGTAAGTAGATTAAATCTTTGAATACTTGGATTAAGATGTTATTGTGTGAAAAAAGGGTCATGTGAATACATTAATGTTTGGGATTACATGGAACGGAAAGATCTATAAGAGTAGAAAAGAATTAGAAAACAGTCCCCTAATTTCACTCTCATGAGAGAGGGAGGAAGAGTTCGCTAAAGTCTCTCCAAGAAGCGCAGTCAGTTTGATAAGGTAGTGCATTCCACTATTACCACCTCCACCCACACCGCCACCTGCTTCACCTCCCTCACCTCCATCTCCACCCACTCGACCTCCACAACCTCCATAGTTCAGTATGGTGAGTGCAATCAAACTACCAGTATTCAGAGGAGTAGGGAATGAAGATCCAAACCAATTTTGGTTCATGGTAAGAGCAGTATGGGAAGCACAAGGTGTCACGGATGACAATATTAAGAAGGCTACATTGGTAAGCACGTTGCAGGATCGCACATTAACATGGTATATCAAGCACTCTAACAGCCACCCAAACGTAGGGATAGCAGAGATCCATGACATGCTAAACAGGGAATTTAGCAGGCCAAAGTCAAAAACACAATCAATCATTGGGTTTAAAGAAATCGTGATGCTCCGGGGCGAGACTCCCTAAGATCTAGATCAATGGCTGAAGAGTATGATCCACAAAGACAATATGACGTTGACATATGGATAGCATTGAGCATGGTTTGTAGCATCTCTGACACCGCACTTGAGGAAAACGTTGTCACAATAGAAACTTTCCACCTAGGCTGAAGCGTTGGAAAGGGAAATGAGATTACATGAGACCTTGATACAAGACCCTGGGATGGGAGTTCAACAAATCCTTGTGCAACTATAGAATCTACGTTTGAAAATGCAAAGTTTGAAGCAAGATAGGGCACGGCAGTCAAAGGTGCATGAGGAAGTATGGTGCATCAAATGCAAAGGCCAGGGCCATGACAAGGATCACTGTCCAATGTTCACGAACTACTTGGCGGGATGAAGGCCAATGCCGTTGAGATCAGAGGCATAGGCAGGGCCGAGCGTGCCACCCACTTTATGGTGTGCAATCTGTTAGATAAGAGGGAAACACACAACATATAATTGTCATTTGTTGCATAAATATACATAGACACCCCAGCAACTATTTTGTAATTTCTGCAGGTCGGTAGGCCACAATGAGCACACTTGCCTCAGTTACGAGCGAATGATGGATCAGACCCTTGCCTATAGGATGCAGATCGAAACGCGAGCCCTCGACCTAGATGCGGAGATGGAATGCGCTGGATTTCAAGGGTGAGGTCAAGGATGAGGTGGAATGGGACTAGGAAGGGGACGTGGGCAATTAATCTGTTACAATTGCGGAGGACCAGGGCACTATGCCCATGATTGTACCAACCCGATGAGGATATCCTGTTCGTATTGTGCTCAGTTTGATCATGAAACAATAGACTGCCCTATGTTGATCACAAGGATGTGCAAAAAAGGGGTATTCCAGCCTCCCCTGACTCAGAATATACAAATGATGAGGTTTGAGCCACGCGAAGAGGACCCGAATGTAAACATGATGCTTAGAAGTGGTACAACCATGGGAGAGGATACAAGGAAGCAACCTGAGGAAAGTACATGGGTTCACAAGGCTCCTACAAAGGAACCCGAGTTTGACTTAGAACGCGCAAAGCAGACATTCATGGAAGCTAAAAAGAGCTTCATGGAGGCCTCCACTTCAGGTAATAAGGACCAACCAAAGCCAGGAATGGATCCTTCAATGCTCACTACCTTTCTGGAGACGTGCATGAAACTGTTGCACTATAGCAAGGTAGTTAAAGGACTATAGGAGCTAATCACTAGGTGCGCAGGGTCAGGAGAACCAGGCGTAGTCTAGAAATTGGGGAAGCATGCATTGCGCATTGGAAGGGAAATGAGGTTGACTGCACAGAATTGTGAGTATGAAATGGATCAGGTAATCCTAGTTCTAGGTTCGAACGTGAATGTATTACCGAAGAAAACTTGGGAACGCATGGGTAGGCTCGCGTTACAATGGTCCCCTATTCAATTATGAATTTCGAACCAACAGAAGATTTTCCCCATGGAAAGGTTGCAAGGGGTAACAGTGGATATTGAAGGTGCGAGCGTGCAGGCGGATTTTGAAGTAATAGATATTGTCAATGACAGTAATCCCTATCCCACGTTGTTAGGAATATACTGGGCTGCTGATATGAATAGAGTCATCAACCTGAAGAAGCACAAAATGATCTTTGAGAAAAAGTCACTACGCATAGTAGTCCCACTGGACCCAACCGAAGGAGCGCACTACACTGAACCAATGCGCAATGATGATCTTGATTGTATTTACAAGATAACTGTGCGAGACCAAGATTGGGTGAATCCGACTATAGATGGGAGGATCTCGTGGAAGCACGAAAGATCTTGCACTTCGGATTCAAATGAAGAAGTTGAGGGATGGCAGAATCGGTTGCACGAAGTGACGACGTTGAATTGCAACATGTTGGTTAGATCATTGCGTTGCGTGACAATAGAGGCAAGAAAGTTGCGAACATATGATGGATTGATGGCGGTGGATGAATTCTTGAACAAATTTGAAAGCACAATACCGGAATAGTAGCAGTTCAATGCATTGAAATGGGCACTGCACGCAACACCCACACGATGGTGGGGTACACATCAAGGAAATTTTGAGGACTAGCGTGAATGCAGAAGGATGATGTGCCTACAATTTGGGAAACCACAACTACGGTTGGAAGACAAATATGATGGATGAGATGACCCATGCATGCACCTCATGAAATGGACCAAGGTCTACATGGAAGAACCATACACTAAATGGGTACACTTATTCTACCATATCCTGGATGTCATACCCATGAACTGGTATACTGAGACAAAATGCCAACATGGTGCGAGCGAATGGGATGTCTTGCGCGAGGGATTTTTGTTAACATTCACATTTGAAGACCGGTGGTCGGATACTGTGGACGATGCGCTGCAAGCAGTAAAAGTCACCATCTTCAAAATACCACAGGAGCCACTGGAAATGCTTCAACCACTGTGGGAAACCCAGTTAAGAAGCACCCTTGAATGTTATAACTTGCAGGTGGAGGAGGATGATGACGACCCCCGAAATATTAATATTCCAGAAACTGAAGGCTGTCACGAGGTTCGAGGACCATCAACTAAGGATCCCAACGTCACTGCGCCACTAAAAATAAAGTAGGTAAACATTGGCATAGAATCAGAGCCTAAGTATGTGACACTTGGGGACTATTGGGATGATGTTACGGTAGATAAGGTCACTGAGTTACTCCATGAATACCAAGACTTGTTCCCGACCAAAATCATGGACTTAAAAGGGATCATTGGTGACTTAGGGATGATGAAGATCACTCTAAAATTGGACGTGAAGCTATTTAAGCAACGACCTTACCACTTGAACCCAAAGTATAAAGAAAAGGTCCGCAACGAATTAGACAAAATGCTCACAGCCAGAATTATTGAACCAGTGGAAGAATCTGATTATGTGAGTCCTATGGTGGTGTAGGAGAAAAAGCAGAAAGGAGAAATAAGAATATGTGGACCTTAGGAAGCTTAATGACGCCTGTGTTTACAATCCATTCCTGACACCATTCACAAATGAAGTATTGGAGAATGTTGACAGTCAGGAAGCTTACTCATTCACAGATGGCTTCTTAGGGTACCATCAGATCAAGATCACACCAGAGTATAAGAGAAAAACAACCTTCGTAATAGAACGGGGCTTCTTTTAATACACCGTTATGCCCTTTGGACTGAAGAATGTGCCAACAATATTTTCACGCATAGTGGTGGTGGCATTCAAAGAATACATCCACAAGTTCTTGGAGGTCTATCTGGATGATTAGATTGTCTTTGGATTAGTTAAACACCATGTAGCTAGCTTATGTTTTATGTTGGATACTTGCCGCCAACACCAGATTGCGTTGAACCTTAAAAAGTGCACCTTCCTCTTTCCCTTTGGAAACCTGCTAGGCCATGTGGTCTGTAAATAAGGCCTGATGGTAGACCCTGTGAAGATTGTTGTTATTCTGAATCTGGAAGCACTGTGCAATGTCAAACAATTACACGCTACTTTGGAGCACACTGGCTACTATAGGAAATTTATCAAGAGCTATGCCCAAATAACAGCCCCGATGGAAAAACTATTGAAGAAGGGTGCTACATATTTTTGGAATCATGATTGCATGAAAATTTTGGATGTCCTCAAGGAGAAACTGGCATCCACTCCCATCCTGGTCTTCCCGAAATGGGATGTGAAATTATATGTACATGTTGATGCGTCATGTATTACGTTGGGAGCCATACTCACGTAGGAAGGTGCGGAAGGCGTGGATCACCCAATTGCAGAGATTGTCGAAAGCTAAAAATAACTACTCTACTACTAAGCACAAAGGGTTGGAAATGGTGTACATGCTCCAAAAAGACTGACACTATTTACTAGGTGGAAATTTCAAGATGTATACCGATCATTCCACATTAAAATACCTGGTGAACAAGCCTATGTTTGGGGGGCGCATTTGAAGATGGCTGTTACTATTTCAAGAATATGACTTTGAGGTCATCGTCAAGCCAAGACGATCACTTGTTGCGAATTGAGATAGGTGAGGAACCAAAAAATTTGGAGGAGGGACTACCTGATGCATAGCTCTTTGCAGTACGCATCTCAGATGGACACTTCGAAGATATAATCCATTTTCTAACAACAAGATCTACGCCAAAGGAGTACTCAATCCAACAGAAGAAGGAATTGGTGATGTGCGTGGCGAATTTTTCTGTCGTCGCGGGGCACCTCTACAAGATGGGAAACAATGAGATATTGTGAAGATACATTCATGAATTTGAACGAGGTTATATTCTCACAGAAGCACCTGGGGTCACTGCAAAGTGACACTATGCAAGACGCGTGACCACACAAAGGATTCTTCGCACATGGCGATGGTGGCTGACCCTGCACCAGGATTCAAAAGCACACTGTAAGGCCTGCAACATACGTCAAAGGATGGGAAAACCATCACGAAGGGACAAGATGCCACTAAATCCCCAAATGACACTGCAACCCTTTGAGAAGTGGGCAATTGATTTTGTGGGTCCAATCAAACCTTAGGGAAAAATGAGTGCATGCTACATCATCACTGCAACGAAGTACCTGACACGATTAGCGGAAGCACAACCGATCAAGGACTACATGGCCACTACGACTGCAAAGATTTTGTTCGAAAATGTGTTGACACGATTTGGCTATCCAAAAATCTTAATGAGCGATCGCGAGACACATTTCTTGAATGAAACCATCAGCGCGCTCACAGAAGAGTTCCAAGTCTATCATCAGAAAAGTACACCATACCACCCACAGGCCAATGGAACAATGGAAGCATTTAATAAAATACTAGAGACTGCACTGACCAAAGTATGTAATGTGCAGCGGTACGACTGGGACCTGCGCATACCCATTGTGTTATGGGCATATACGACAACATGCAAGAAATTGACGGGCCAAACACCATTTTGGTTGGTCTATGGTATGGAAGCAATCATGCCGATGGAATACATCGTCCCTAGTCTGCGAATAGCAGCACTCACAGGCATGATAGACTGCAAAGCTCTGGAGGAAAGGCACGTGCAGTTACAAGAGCTCGAGGAAGAATGATTTCTGGCGGGATTTCATCAGCAGGTACAAAAATAGTGTGAAAAGGCCTGGCATGATCGTCATATCAAGTTGCGCACCTTTAAGGTAAACGACGTAGTACTACTGTATGATAGCAAGTTTGACAAATTTCTGGGAAAATTCATAATGCACTGGTTGGGACCATATGTGGTAAAAGAGGTCACTGACGGAGGTGTAGTCCAGCTAGTCAAACTCAATGGAGAACCCTTCCGAGGCAAGGTCAATGGCAGCCGCTTGAAACCCTAGATGGGTGGGCCAACTCTCTGACTAATCAGCCAAAGCACAGTCTTCGTGGCCCGAGGAGCCAGACAAGGGCACAGGATTGTAAACACATGCACCATAAACTGGTACCAAATAAGAGACATGAGTCAGACATGGATGATTCAGAAGTAGCAATGGAGAAGATCTAGCAAACTGTAGATCAATACACCGCAGTCCTCAGGGAAGCGAAGGAACGATTGGAGGGCCTCCGTGCTAAGATCACCGCACTAGCAGAGTGACTTGGGACGAGTCACGATGATTGTGTTGGGGGGTTGTTGGGCATGGGATCCCCCACAACATGTTTTTTGGGGCTCAAAGCCCAAGTTTTGGTTAATTATATTGTAAGACTCTGTGAATTGCGGGCACGGAGCACGAAGTCTAGGATGAGCCATAGGGCTGTCCGCCCTAAAATATTGCAATTTAATGTAAAGTTGTGTCAGCCTACCCGTGGCCCATGGACCATGGGATTGTATAAATAGAGCGAGGCTCTAAGTGTAAAGAAAAGAAGAGAATAAGATAGAATAGCGAAGGCATGGTTCGAGGTTAGAAGAGAAATCTAAGTGTATTGGGTTATAGTAGTAGGAATAGGCTCTACAGTTGAGTGCACAGAGGCCTAGTAGGGTCCGCAACTGAGTGTGCAGACCCCTGCAGCTGAGTGCGCGGGGCAGTGTTGAGTCTATACTTGGGATTGAAAGTTAATAAAGAGAAGATTGCTCTGTGCATCTGTTCTTGATTCTGTATGCATTACTTTTTACTCTTTTTATTTACTGCATGCAATTGATAAATACTTGTATGAATGCTTATATATGAAAATAATCTAAGTAATCAGCCAATAGAGCCTAATTAAGGAACACTTAGGTAAATAACATGGGTCACACGGCATCTAGAACTGCGCGGAGATAGTATCGCAGGTTGTGGGGTTCCCGCTGATGCGCGTAGCACAGTAGTTTGAAGGTTGGACCATGTACCAATCACCTCCTATCAGACATCCCCAGGGTGCGAAAACCTATTTCTAGCACCCTCCCATACTACTTTGGGTGAGACCTTAGTCCGCACTCTGTGGATTGTTACCGAAAGGGCCAGTAGTACCAGGATTTTCTTGGCTAAATCACTTCTGAACGTAGGTCAGGCCCCACTAAGCCAACACTTTCCCATCATGGCGAAATCAAGGGGATATTTTCTATCTCTGTGCTACCTTCATTTCTGTAGATCCTCCCACTATGCGTAGTCCCAAACATCAATTTATTCGCATAACCCACTTTTCACACAATAGCATTTTGATCCAAGTGTTCAATAATTTAATGTACTTACCTCATGGTCCCTTGAGGAAGCGATGTTCTACCTCACTATAGCTGACAGTCGTATCTATTGTGAACTTGATGATAAATCCTCCTATAATTAAATCGAGCCAATGGTCCACAGCGCACACGATCTTATCTTCTGTTGCTTCTAACCTGCGCACTAATTCCAGAGTCCACACAATCGGTTTTTCGAGCCTACACCTTCTCTGACTGTCTACTAGCTTCGTGATCCACTCATACAGCTTAGAGGGGAAGGATGCAAAGAAAATTTTGTGGATTTCCATATATAAGTAGCGCTCTAACCACTATTCCTTTGATATTCATGGATTCTTGTTTTCCTGCACTGCGAACTCATGAATCTTCCTATCCAACCACCCTTCAATTTCTTTCTTTGTTGGATTCCAGTGACACGACATCAGAAATCCCTTATGTAGATCCCGATCATGGCAGTGGAACCATTTGTTGGCTTATTAGGGCCTGACCTAGGTTCAGAGGTGATTCAACCAAACAAATCTCAATACTATTGGCCCTTTCAGCAACAGTCCGCAGAGCAGAGACTAAGGTCTCACCCGAAGTAGTATGGGAGGGTGCTAGAACCAGGTTTCTACACCCTGGAGATGTCTGATGGTTTCAAGGGGTCTGCAATTCGACACTGCGCACACATTGATACATGCACTTACCCATACGTCGCAACCTGAGATGTTTCCTTCATGTAGCCCTACTTGGGGCTCGATCAGTGTTATTTCCAAAGTTCTTACTCACAGCCCGATATTAGGTGATTAACTGAACTTATTTATACACTTTTAGTTATACTTAACAATATTCACAATTCATATAAGTGTGTGCAGTAAATAAACAGTATAATTGCAAGTAATATCAAACATGTAATAACTCAGAACAGATATACAAAATTCAGATAAAACTTCTCTTTATTATTTCTTCCTTCTGTTAAAGACTCAACCCTACCCTATGCACTCAGTTGCAAGGGTCTGCGAACTCTACTAGGCGTCTGCGCACTCAGCTGCAGAGCCTCTTCCTACTACTACGACCCAAGACACTTAGACGCTTGCTCTATGCTTCGCTATCGTATTTTATCCATCCCTTGCAATACTTCCTTTACAACTTAGAGCCTCGCTCTATTTGTACAATCCCATGGTCCGCAAACCATGGGTAGGCTGACACTACATTCAAAACCTAGTGTGGACAGCCCTATGACTCTAACATACAACTCACGCTCTATGCCCACAATTCGCGGAGTTTTTATAATAATATTACTCAAAACTTGGGCTTTGAGCCCCAAAACATGTTGCGGGGGGATTCCATTCCCAACAGTCTCTTATCCAATACAATTATATATTGTCACGCATCATATAAGCATTATAAGTGAATTTCATACCCAATATAACAAGATGCATAAACATGAAATAAAGACGCATAAATTATAGAATAATTCTCTTTAATGATAATTCCGAGCAATTTACAGACTCGACGCATCCTGTGCACTCAGCTGCAGGGAGCTGCGCACTTAGCTACAGACTTCTAGGCCTCTACGCACTCAGCTGTAGAGCCTCTACCTACACTATGACCCAAAACTTAGACTTCTACTCAGAGCTATCTCTCATACATCATATCTTATTCCATTTTTCTATCTTCTTCTAATTGCCTCTAACTACTTAGAGCTTAGATCTATTTATACAATCCCATGGTCTATGGAGCATGGGTAGATCTTCTACAACTAACATTACATTTTCAAAATAAAGGTAGACAACCCTATGACTCTTTAACAGCTATGCGCTTCATGACCACAAAATGCAGTCTTTACATTTGGATTACAAAATTGTTCCAAAATTTGGGCTTTTAGACCCAAAACTATCCTTGGGGGATCCCACACCCAACAATCCCTACAACCACACTGGAAATAGAACCACTAGTCAAAGACTGACAGGTGTGGGAAAGAGTGCAAGTGCATGATCCCACAATTGACACATGATTACAAAAGTGATTTACGACAGAGGATTGACTCAATCATCATAGGGAATAGGAAAAGAAGGAGGCTGAGAGGATCCTAATGATAAATATTGTTCATTGAGAGGGTAGAGAAGGATATGAGTATTGAGAGAATTCAGGGAGAGGGGAAGCTATTATGATAACACAACTGAGAAACCCATGAGACTTTTTGGTTGATAATCAAGAGCATAACCCTAATGATATCCCAAATGAGAAACCCATAAGGCTTATTGGATGATGATCATAGAGTAAGCTCAATTGTAGCCAAGCTAAGAAACCCAAAAGTCTTGTTGGCTAATAATAATTGAGTAGTGGATGTGCCTTATAGGGTTGATAAATCCACTGGAGACCATGTTGGTTGACAACTCAATAGAGGTGGAGGAACCTAAAGCTAGTGGTTTTATAACACTTAATAGTAGTTCCATGAGGTTGGGCTAAGAACACAGGTGAAATTTCCACTAAGAAGTTTTTGGAGAGTGCACTCTTATTTCTTCAAAGATAACATAGTTGATAAAACCTCCTTATCACTAACTATAACTCTCTCTCTACATCCAAATTGAGTCTATTCGTGTCTAAATCCCTAAATATGTTTGGATTTTGTATTATAAGTCCCTCTATATAAGAGGAAGAGTCTCCCTACTTTATGTGAAATTTATTGTATAGCTTGTTTAGTCAATTTAATGTGTCCTAAATTGCTACATTAATTATCAATCTGGGAGTCATAAACTGATGAAGTGTGGCGCACTGTATGTGCAAGACAACCTCTTTCTTACTTTATTGTTTTCAGTTTTTATCTTGCTTTTGGGGTTTTGTTCTTGTTGGTCTCCAAAAGTGTCTCATGCAAATGGAAATCCTATTCTAAGGTCTTAAGAATACTTTTAAAGGTCAAGTATGGATGTAGAATTTAAGACAAGGTTTATGCCTCTTATGGTAATTTCCAAACTTAGCACTTCAAAGATCTCAAAACATGTTATTTATAAAATCAGAACTTGAACAAAAGTGTAAACATGCAGCTACTTAAATCAAGAAAAACATGAAGTACTGAACATGAGGTTATTGTCTCCGTTGTCCATCTAATTACAGAAATAAAATCTAAACTACTGCACTCAAAACCAAAAATAAAGAAGCTAGAAACTAGTCACTGATTTCACCCATAATTCCAATATTTTGTCAATTAACTTCTAAAATGAGGTTAAGCTAAAGACACCGGAAATAACGTCATATGGCATGAAAGAATGACATTTAAACTATCTATTTGCAGACTAATGAAAGCAAAGTCAATTAGTTCACCTACAATCTGATAGCTTGCCAATTAACTTCTAAAACGGGGTTAAGCTAAAGGCACTGGAGATAACGTCATGTAGCATAAAGAACTGATATCTAAACTGTCTACTTGAAAACTAATAAAAGAAAAATCAAATTACTTCACCTACAATCTGATAGCTCGCGAATTAACTTCTAAAATGGGGTTAAGCTAAAGGCACCGGAGATAACGTCATGTAGCATGAAAAAATTGATATCTAAACTAGCTAAAAAGTAGTAAACAAATCTCATTGAAATCAAAGCATAACAACTGGAATTAAAATCGAAAGTACAGTTTAGGAAGCAAATCTCATATCACCACTTTATGCAAAAAATATATTGAAAAGCTCGAGCATAACCTATCCTGAAATGCATTGATCAGTGTTAGTGAAAAATATCACAATGCTGCAAAATCATGTACAGAAATAAAAACGATTAATACCATAAATAAATTATGAAAAATGTACAGTGGAAATAAGAGAAAACATGCATGAAAAATATACAAAAATGAAAAGCAAAACCTCAGCCAGCAAGGGCCCTCTGCACAACCTTGGGTTAATACGTTGTCACCTCAAAACCACGCTTTAAACAGTCATAAGAAAACAGAGTTTTTGTATTGCAAAACAGAGGATATGTCTCTAGGTTACAACAAAAAACTAACGCTAAAACAACAGCATCAAGACTAACTACTTGCGTTGCAAACGCTTTATTTATAGAGGAAAATAGATAGATGTCTTTTGGAGAAAAATCTTCAGTAGAGGACATGTAAACAAGATAGAATCCAAAAGTTCAACCTCTTGGTTGCCATAAACATTAAATCTACGAAAGGTGGGTGATAGATTGCGTCATGGAGACGACCTGCAGATGGAAAAAGTGGATCCATGAACTCAGGAACGGTCTCGGACTTTTTCATGTGCTAGAACAGAGTCCTAATTGACACAGGACTTTCTGTTGACCATCCTTTGACCAATGCCTTCTTTCATGAATTCGGCTGAACAGATAGGACCTTGTCCATGTGTAGATCATTTCTGAGCTACCCATGTGCCTTATTTCTCCTGCCAACACCTGTAACCTATAGAAAAATGAAAACAGCTATGAATTGCAAGTCAATTGTAGAAAGTGGCTTCATTCCATAGCTGATGAAAAAAATCTAAATCAAATAGCACACACAAGGATATAGAATGAAAACCACTTAAATGCACTCCTAGAATCAATATGTAACAATCTTTGATAGCTTATGAGGCACTGATGTGGGAATATGGAAGAGAAAAGGTTTAGAAAATTATGTAGAAGAGAGGTGGTTTTGGGGCTCAACATACCCCCACTGTGAAGATGTTGCATGTCCTCATGCAACCAAAATGGTGACTATCCTTCCTTCAATTCATCTTCTTTGAGACTTCTGCTAATACATCTAACCTTTTCTTTTTCTTCCTTTGTGTCACTGTCATCCTGGGCTTCATCATAATGCACCTGTATTTGAGGTTGATAAGGGCTCTGCTCAACCTCCTATTCTTGTTCTTCAATTTCCTATTTTTCTTGTGCCACAATCCTAGATGCAGCATGGTGTTGTCATGGATAATTTTGTCCAATTTATTTTGCTCTCTCAATGTCTTATTTTCCCTTTTGATATGTCTATTCAGGACTTATAGTTCATAAACTTCTTGTTTTAATGATTGGATCAAAGTTTCATGAGTTGTACCAGGCTAATTAGATGAAGTGCCCTGTTCTGTTGTAGTCTTTTCCAATGATTCAATAAAGTCATACATATATTCCTAAGTTTGATCAATTTCTGGTGTGGTCTTTCTTGGACTGATTTCAAAATCTAGTTGAGGAGAAGGAGAATGTTGTGGCCTATGGTCAGGAGGAGTGATTTCTGGTGTTTCCCCTCCTAGATCAATGAAGTGGGCTTCTTTGATTTGAATTTTCTTCAATTTTCCTTTAAGTCTTGAGCTCCTTCTTAAGCTCTGTGAGCTGGTATCTCCCTTTTCCACGCTTTTTTTCTCCTTTCCTTTTTCTTTTGTCTTAGCCGACTGTTCTTTAAGATGAATTAGCCTCTCAGAAATATTTGTTATTCTTCTAAAGAAGGTTTTGGGGTCTGATAAATATCTTCAACATTTCTTTTCCCTTTCTGTTTTACTTGTTTTCTGATCTCAATCAAAGTTTTAGACAACATTTCTTCTTTACTGGTTCCCTTGGTTATACTAGTAGGAGTATTTTGGATTTCTACATTTGTTCTTCTCCTACTTTTTCTTGTTAAGCTACCCTCAGGCATTTCAGGTGGGTCCTGAAAGAAATTCCTGAATTTTCCCCATGTATCCCCTCTCTTTTTCAATTGATTTTCAACCAGAATTTTAATAAGGCCGTGATGATAAAGATGAGGCTCTACATCATCCAGATTCTTTTGTACAGTGGTAGACATATTTTTCAAGCTACTCAATAAGAAATAAGGAAGATTGATGGCTTGACTCTCTAGAAAATTCATTAATAACCTTATATAGTACATGTACATAGACCCATACCTTCCTTCACACATAATAAATTTTTGAATTATCAACAGCAGACTGGTCCATTTTTCCTTTAGGGCTGAAACAGGAATTCCACATTTAAAACCGAATATATCCATACCTGGGTTACGCAAAATGATCCTCTAGAAATTTTCATCGAATTCCTTATTTTTGAACCATCATTCTCCTACCTGTGGGAGCTCTGTTGCTGCTGCAAAGGATGTCTCTATTACGGGGAATTTGATATCCCCAATCTCAACTTCCATACCATTGAAGGACCTTGCAAACATCTTTGTGACTTCTTTATTATGACCCCTGAACTTCTGAATAAAATGTAGCCATCTTCCTTTCCTTAACGTGATTTTCAGTTGTGGATAACTCTCCATAAATTTGGCTCCATCCGGCTCTGTTCTTACCAGAAGACCCATTCCTCCTCCTTGCTTTTGAAGATACCTCTGTAAGTGATGGTTTCACAAAGGCAGAACAATGATATGAGCGGAGAATGGAAAAAGGGTTGCGGAGAAACTAGTGGTTACAAAGTGGGAGGAATACAAAGCATGCAATGAGAGTGTGTTCATGGAGCAGAGGCCTATGTAAACAAACCCTGAACTAGCAATCGTAAACTTGGTATGTGAGTATGGAGACAGAGTGAGACTGGCAGAATTTTGAAATAAAAGGCTACAAAGTGGACATTGGTGAATTCATAAAATGACTACGGAGTGGAGCGTTAGAGGAGAAGAGCCATGGTCAATTGGCTTACGTCTTCATGATTAGTCGGTTCAACAGGTGTAATGCGGACATACAATTGAGTACGAGTTAAATTTAGAAGAGGATTATGAGGCCGTTAGAATTTGATGTGGAAGTCATGGTGGAGTTATGCAAAGGTCATGGAGGAGTTAAGGCGGCTATCAAATCAATCATTACATATTATGGAGCTTGTGATTTTACGAACTATACAAATTATGTGTTTAAAATTCTATTTGAAATTGATTTTGCTCATACCTTAGAATCTTACCACTTTCGTTCACTAGTTTCTGATTGGATGCCTCTTGTGGGTGCTTTTAGGTGCTAACATCTTCAAAATATTTTCCTCTTCCATACCTACATTTTTCTTTCATCATTATTTGGCTAATCACTTGACTGTCACTGAAGAGTAACAGAGGATTAGCTACGGAATCAACAATCAGCTGCAGAATCGGTATTCAGTTGCGGAATCAGAATTCAACTATGAAAACTGACATCGTGAATAACACATGACTCGGCGAAGTGAATGGAGATGGATGGAAATTACTAAATGAATGATATATGGAAAGTTGAACATGAAGATAAACTGAGATAAATTTTATTGGTGGAATGTGGTGGCCAGATGGAATGAAATGAAATGACATCAAATGAAACAACTATGTGTGAAATGGGAGAGATTTTTTTTGGAAAATATAGGGCGCCAGAAGCTTCTAATTTTCACCCTGTATTTTCTGTATAAGACTGCCAATCAGTGATTGGTCTTCAGGCTTATACATTATTATTATTTTTTCTTTTAGATGATGATGAAAATAACAAAGACTATGCTGGTGGAGAAGAAGGATTCTTCTTCACCAGCCTCATTGCAGAACTATCTTGAAATATTTCGATAAACTCCTCCTTTGAGAGTGGCTTATGATAGATCCTCAATCTGTGACCATTCACAACGAGAGGAGTTTGATACTCATCAATTGTTTTGATTCTTACTGCTCCATTGCTAAAAACTTTTTCAATCTCATATGGCCCAAGCCAATGAGTCTAAAATTTACCTTGAAAATCTTTGAACTTGAAATCAAATAGAAATGCCCAATCTCCTTCTTGAAAATTTTTGTCCTTGATGTATTTGTCATGCCACTTAGCTCTTTGATGTTGAACTAGATCAGTTCTTAGAATTGCTTCTTGTCTTATCTCATCTAGTTCATTCAACTGTTCCATTCTATGCTTTTGGGCTTCTAATAGATCCATTCCCAATTGAACTTCCATCTTGAAGGTCTTGACTTGGAAATCAATGGGGAGCAGAACTTCCTTCCCATAAACAACTTCATAGGGAGAATGTCCTGTTGTGTTCCTCCATGTGGTTCTGTAGGCCCATAAGGCTTCAGGAAGCCTTTCTGCCCAATATCTTCTATGTAGATGAGCAGTCTTGGTAATGATGCCTTCAATTACTTTGTTTGTGGACTCCACTTGACCATTTGCTTGTGGATGGTAAGGAGTGGATTTTATGTGCTTGACCTTGTATTCTTCCATCAGCTTCTCCAACAATCTGGATGTGAATTGACCTCCTTGATCTGTCACAATTTCTCTTGGAACACCAAAGCGAGTAAAAATATCCTCATAAAGAAAACTAACAACTGAATTTTCAGTAGCAAAAAATAATGCTTTGGCTTCTACCCATTTAGTGACATAATCAGTACATACCAATATATACTTTTTTTGATTGGATGGAGGATTAATAGGTCCAATAAAGTCTAAAGCCCATTTTTCAAAGGGTTCAAAGAGTACCTGAGGTTGTAATGGCATCTCATTTGAGGGGGTAGGTTTCCCTACCCTTTGGCAGCTGTCACACCTTTTGACATATTGTTTTACATCTTTGAAGAGGGACAGCCAATAATATCCTAAAGAAAGGATTTTATAGGTTGTCCTCTTGTCAGCAAAGTGTCCACCGCACGGTTAATCATGACATGCTTTGAGAATATCAAGGCATTTAATCTTCCCTGACACATCTTCTGATCATAAAGTCTGGCCCTATTTTAAACAATTCATTATAAATCTATGAATATCTTGAACTCTCCTGAATAATTTTTCTTCTTTAACTAGGAAATAAATGTGGAGGTAGTTTCCTTGTAACCAAATAGTTATCCATATCTGCAAACCAAGGAGTTTTAGTAGTGGCTGCAAATAAGTATTCATCAGGAAACTTATCCTCTATAGGTGAATCTTCTTTGATATTCTGAATCCTAGACAATAAATCAGCTACTGTGTTTTGTTTCCCTAGTCTATCTAACACAGTAATATTGAATTCCTACAAAAGTATGAGCCACCTTGTAAATCTACCATTAGTAACAGGTTTGTTCATTAGATATCTAATTGCAGAATGATCAGTATGAATAAAATTTTCATACCCTGTTATATAATGTCTGAACTTATTAATTGCATGAACAATAGCTAAGAACTCTTTTTCAGTCACAGTATAATTCAACTCAGTGAGAGTCAAATTTTTACTGGTATAGTAAATGGCATAAGGAACTAAGTCTTTTTGTCCCAACACAACTCCTAGAGTTGTATCTGAAGCATCTGTAGAAATATGGAAAGGAAGTTTCCAATCTAGTCCTCTCAAGATAGGCGCTTCAGATATTCTTGTTTTCAAAGCTTCAAGCGCGGATTGGCAATCAGGACTCCATTTGAATTCACAGTCTTTTGTAAGCAGTTTGAGAGTGGAGATGTATTTTGGTAAAGTTTTCTATAAATCTTCTATAATAACTAGTAAATCCTATAAAACTTCTAACATCTTTTTGACAATTTGGAATAGGTAACTTGGAGATGACTCCAACTTTTGATTTATCAACTTTAATCCCATCCCCTAAAATATGATGTCCCAAAAAAATACCTTCAATAAACATCACAAAGAATTTTTCATGGCTTAATGAAAGGTTTGTTTCTTTACATCTTATAAGGACATTTTCCAAATTTTCTAAGGCTTCTTCAAATGTATTACCATAAACTGTAAAATAATCCATATACACCTCTACACAATCATGGATTAGATCAGAAAAAATTCCTGGTACTGCTCTTTGGAATGTTGCGGGTGCATTGCATAATCCAAAAGGAAGCACTCAGTAGGCAAAATTTCCCCATGTATAAGTAAATGTGGTTTTATCCTGATCTTCAGGTGCTACCTGAATTTGATTATAACCACTAAAACCACCCACAAATGAAAGTTACTTTTTGCTTGCTAAGGTATCTAATACTTGATCAATAAAGGGAAAAGAAAAGTGATCCTTCAAAGTTGCTTTATTCAATTCCCAGTAATCAATGCACACCCTCCATTTACCATTATTTTTGGGTACTATAACCAAGGGTGAAACCCATCGGCTCTCTGAAATTGGGTAAATGAAGTTCACATTGAGTAGTTTTTGGAGCTCTTCTTTTACAATCTCCCTAAGATTTGGATTCATCCTTCTCTGAGGTTTTCTGATTGGTCTACTGTTTTCCTCAATATAAATATGATGGATGCAAGTCTTAGGGTCAATACCTTTCATATCAGTATACTCCCATGCAAATGCAGCAGAATGTTTTTGCAAGATTTTGGTTAGCTCTTCTTGTTGTAACTTTTCCAAATTTTTGTTAATATTCAATGTTTTGCCTGGAAAAATTTCAACTGCAGAACTGCCAAACTCTTCCATAGAGTAGAGAGACATTTGCCTTGATGACAAATATTCAATATCAAAATCTAACTGAAATTGTGTGTGGTCATATTCCAAATATGTTTCAAAATTTTCTAATGTATTCAAGATTTGACTATCTTCACTAACTTCAAAGAGAGTAAAGACAGGTTGTATAGTATCTTCATCATCAACCCATTCATTATCTCCTACTTCTGTAATGGCTTCTGTTGGAGGATACAAAGTGAATTTCTTTGTTGAACTACCATCAGAAATGTACATGTCCCCAAATCTACAACTAATAAAAGCATCAGCTGTGGCTAGCCAAGGTCTTCCTAAGATGAGTGGGTGCCCTCCTAGATTACTTTTGGGAGTCAAAATCATGAAATCTACTGGATATTCCCAAGAATTTAAGGAGACCGAAATGTCTTCTAGTACACCATCTGGTTTGATTACTGATCTATCAGCAAGTTGTAGTAAGGTATGTGTAAAAAGAAGATTTGGAAGTTTAAGTTGTTCCATAGTATGTATACTCATAATGTTTATAGTAGCCCCTGAGTCAATCAATGTATTTGGAATTTCTATCCCATTTATGTGTGTCTTGACAATTGGACTACCTGGATCCAGATATTTCTGCATGGTAATCTTTCCCATCATGATATCTGCTATTTTTCCTACCAAGTGGATTCTTTTTGTGTCTCTTGGTTTCCTACCTAGTCTTTTGTTACTCAACTTCTTTATTGTTTTTGCTAGAATAGAAATCTCTCTAATGGCTTGTAGCAAGGGAATCTTGATACAGACATTATTCAATTCATCTAGGAAATCATAGTCAGGCAACAAGATTTGTTTTTCCACCCCCTTGTCAATTTGTAATCTTTTAGGGAAAGAAGGTGTGGATGTAGATGCAGGTTGCTCAACTATAGGAGTTGTGGGGGTTGACTCTTTTTGTTTTTCTTTTTGAATGGTTGGGTTTTGAAGGGATGCTTTTTCAATACTTTTATTGACTTTAAGAGAATCCTCCTCAAAAACATCTTGCTCTTGAACATCTATAGAAGGTTTTTCCCTTTCTAAAATCCTACCAGATCTAAGTTGAACATCATTAAGATCTAGAGGAATAATCATGTAGGTAGGAAATTGTTGTCCTTCTACCATGTAAGCATTCTGAGGGTTTTTTTTATTGGGATTTGGTAATGGCTGGGCTAGTAGTTGATATGGCTTTTGTTGAAATGGAAGCAAGAGTTGAGTATTTTGATTTTGTT
Source organism: Pinus taeda (assembly GCA_000404065.3). NCBI lineage: Eukaryota > Viridiplantae > Streptophyta > Pinopsida > Pinales > Pinaceae > Pinus > Pinus taeda. The sequence goes on along the minus strand of APFE031541345.1, from coordinate 150,616 downwards.
GAGAAGGTTGTCGTTGTGGAAATGGCAATGAAAGTTGTGGGCTTTGATTTGGAAGTTGTGGATTTCGTTGTTGATTTTGTGGGAGAGAATAGCCCTGAAAAGATGGAGGATATTGATAAAATTGAGAAAATCTCCCATAAGGATTTTGTAACCCTTCTGTCCATGATTGAGATTGATACTGATTTTGAGGTTGGGGCCATGGTTGTTGCCAAGAATTCCAATTTGGTGGGGGCTGAAAATTCATAGGATTGTTAAATCCTTGATTTTGTTGCCCTTGCCAAGGTATTTTTGAAATAAAACAAAGAGATTCTACTGAATTTGGGTCCTCCTGAAAGACAGCTTTGAGTCTTGGGATTGAAGGACAATCCTTGGTCTCATGATTTTCTGAGCAAATCATACATGTTTCTACAACTTTTGCATCCAAGGGACATTCCCTTAGAGCATGTTTCTTTCTACATTTTGGGCAAAAGATGGCTAAGGCTTCAGCTTTTGTTTTCTGCTTGCTTTGTATTTTGAGGGTGTCTAGTTGTTCACTAAGGCTCCCTAAAATGTCAGTTTTGAATTCATTAAGCATATTTCCATCTCCTCTACTTACTGATCAAGTTGTAGATTTTTTTGCTCTAATAAGAGAAGGATCTCTAGGCCCTTTTCCAGTTTTAGATTTTCCCCTTGAGAGATGGACACATAGTTCTGCCATGTCATGTAGTGCAAGTTGAGAAATGTCTCCCTTCCCCATCATGTTTAAAATATCTATCCATTCATCTCTAATGGTTTTCAATAGAAAGGATTTCAAGGTTTACTCATCTAAATTGTTCATTTTCACTCTCTTTAAGTTGTATTGAAAGCTTTCAAGTAAATCCTCCAAGTTCTCATTGTCTTTTTGCATCATTTTGAATACCTCATTCTTATGATTAGTGGGCATACAATAATCTAGATATCTATCCAAAAATGTTTGCTTCATATCATTCCAAGTCCTAATAGATTGAGTGACTAATCCCATAAACCATGTCAGAGCAGCCCCTTTCAATGTTGAAGGAAACAGTTTGAGTTTTTGAGAGTCTTCTAGATAGTCATAGGTTCGGCATAAGACTTCAAACTCAAATATAAATGTTTCAGGATCCTCACTTCGCAATCCATAAAAGTTTTGGAGGACAGATGGTGAAATGTTTTTCAATGTTGTATGGGTTTCCTCATCAACTATAGGGAATCCAAATGAGTTATCTCCTTCACTATTTCCCCCATTATTAGCTCTACCTCCTCCATTGTTGCCTCTACCACCACCTCCATTATTTCTTCTACCTCTACCTCTACCCCCTCCTCCAAATAGTGAAAATTCTCCATCTGTTACTTATTCTGCCATGATAGTTTCCTCAAGGTTTCCTATTTCTTCTATTAATGGCTTATGAGAGACAGACTCTACCTCTTCTTCTTCTCTAGGAGATTCTACTTCGTTTACTGCAATATGTTCCCTTATAGAGGTGAAGAAGGGTTCTTCTCCTAGGTCAAATTTAGTAGATAGTGTGGGAGAATCTTCTAATTCAATTGCTACCCCTTGAATTCCAGGAATCCTAAGGTTGGGAGTATGAGTCTGGGATGGAGGTGTATCTTTTCTATGCCTTGAAGTAGTTGGAATTGTAAAAATCAAACTTTTGGCCCTAGCTATAAACCTTCCCCCAAAATCTCTTGCTCTATGCATGTCATTTTTTTTTAATGATTTTTTAATTGGGCTATTAATCATTTTTCTAATCTTCCAAATCACACTAGGTGCAAGAAGAGAGCATACTCAAGAAATTATTGAACTAATAACTCTCTTTTCTGATCCTCCAGATCACACTAGGTGGAAGAGGAGAGCATACGTCAAGAAATTATCAATTTTTCCCTATTTGTTTTATGTAAGAGATAGGCTACCTAGTTACACTTCCCCGGCAATAGTGCCAAAATGTTTAGTCAATTTAGTGTGTCCTAAATTGCTACATTAATTATCAACTGGAAGTCATAAACTGATGAAGTGTGACGCACTGTATGTGCAAGACAACCTCTTTCTTACTTTATCGTTTTCAGTTTTTATCTTGTTTTTGGGGTTTTGTTCTTGTTGGTCTCCTAAAGTGTCTAATGCAAATGGAAATCCTATTCTAAGGTCTTAAGAATACTTTTAAAGGTCAAGTATGGATGTAGAATTTAAGACAAGGTTTATGCCTCTTATGGTAATTTCCAAACTTAGCACTTCAAAGATCTCAAAACATGTTATTTATAAAATCAGAACTTGAACAAAAGTGTAAACATGCAGCTACTTAAATCAAGCAAAACATGAAGTACTAAACATGAGGTTACTGTCTCTTTTGTCCATCTAATTGCAGAAATAAAATCTAAATTACTGCACTCAAAACCAAAAATAAAGAAGCTGGAAACTAGTAACTGATTTCACCCATAATTCCAATATTTCGTCGATTAACTTCTAAAACAGGGTTAAGCTAAAGACACCGAAAATAACATCATATGGCATGAAAGAATGACATTTAAACTATCTACTTGTAGACTAATGAAAGCAAAATCAATTACTTCACCTACAATCTGATAGCTTGCCAATTGACTTCTAAAACAGGGTTAAGCTAAAGGCACCGGAGATAACATCATGTAGCATAAATAACTGATATCTAAATTGTCTACTTGCAAACTAATGAAAAAAAATTCAAATTATTTCACCTGTAATCTGATAGCCCGCCAATTAACTTCTAAAATGGGGTTAAGCTAAAGGCACTGGAGATAACGTCATGTAGCATGAAGAAATTGATTTCTAAACTAGCTAAAACGTAGTATACAAATCTCATTGAAATCAAAGAATAAAAATTGGAATTAAAAGCTAAAGTACAGCAGAGGAAGCAAATCTCAGATCACCACTTGATGCAAAAACTATATTAAAAATCTTGAGCATAACCTATCCTGAAATGCACAGATCAGTGTTAGTGAAAAGTATAACAATGCTGCAAAATCATGTACAGGAATAAAAACGATTAATACCATAAACAAATTATGAGAAATGTACAGTGGAAATAAGAGAAAACATGCATGAAAACTATACAAAAATGAAAAGCAAAACCTCAACCAGCAGGGGCCCTCTGCATAGCCTTGGGTTAAAACGTTGTCACCTCAAAACCACGCTTTAAATAGTCATAAGAAAATAGAGTTTTTGTATTGAAAAATAGAGGATATGTCTCTTGGTTACAACAGCAAACTAAGGCTAAAACAACAGCATCAAGACTAACTACTTGCGTTGCAAACACTTTATTTATAGAGGAAAATAGATAACTATCTTTTGGAGAAAAATCTTCAGCAAAGGACACATAAATAGGATAGAATCCGAAATTTCAGCTTCTTGAATGCCATAAACATTAAATCTACGAAAGGTGGGTGATAGATTGCGTCATGGAGACAGCCTGCAGATGGCAAAAGTGGATCCATCAATTCAGGAACGGTCTCGGACTTTTTCACGTGCTAGAACAGAGTCCTAATTAACGTATGACTTTCTTTTGACCATCTTTTGACAGATACTTTCTTTCACGAATTTGGTTGAACAGATAGGACCTTGTCCATGTGTAGATCATTTCTGAGCTGCCCATGTGCCTTGTTTCTCCTACTAACACCTGTAACCTACAGAACAATGAAAATAGTTGTGGAATTGCAAGTCAGTTGTGGAAAGTGGCTTCATTCTGTAGTTGATGAACAAAATTGAAATGAAATAGCACACACAAGGATATAGTTTGAAAACCACTTAAATGAACTCCTAGAATCAATATGTAACAATCTTTGATAGGTTATGAAGCACTAATGTGGGAAAATGGAAGAGAAAAGGTTTAGAAAAGTATGTAGAAGAGAGGTGGTTCTGGGGCTCAACATAGCTAGTAGGTGGAGGCAGGGTAGCCTCAAGACACCATGTTCATAGTTTATGATATCAGTGTTTTTTAATTACCTAATCGGATTAGCTTGTGGTTAAAGGTGGGATACCTTTGGAAACCATGTTTCAGCTAGAAGTATTGGCTTTAATTCATTGAACACTCCTACTCCAGCTCTAGAATCTAGCCTGGGGGTGACAACTGCAAGTAAGCTTAGTTTCATCTTATCTAAGGTTGGGTAGAGAGTTGAAGTCTCAATTGTTGGGTGTGGAGCCTAATTATCTTCTTTATTCAGAGGTATCACCGCATTGGACCCCATTTTGTAATGTGGTGGCAACGCTGCCCATAAATGTGTGCTGCTAGGCGGGGTCCAGGGGGGGTCCAAGGGGGGTGATAGAAATTATTTGGAGGCCCCCCCCCCCCCCCCCTAGCAAGGGACCGAGGGTAGTGCCCCTGAAGCTAAAAATAGATGTAAAATTGCCTTGTAAAATGTTGTAATTTCGTAGTCAATCTGGGCCGTTCATTAGGCAGAAATATGACGGTAGAAGTTATGTTTAATTTAGGGTTTTTTTCCCTAGAAGGAAAACCCTCACTATATATGAGGGAATTTTATTGCGTCTATGTAGATGTGTATTCTGAACAAGAAAGAGAGAGGAGATTATGTGATATCGAAGAGGGAATTACAGCGGATCTACTATAGGTTGTATCTCTTGAGTTTGTTGGATAATATAAAAGGAAGGACTGGATGTTTCTCTATGGACGTAGCCCAAATTGGGTGAACCACATATATCTGTGTCTCTCTTGTTTTATGCATTTTTTGTGTTTATATTTTTGCAATATATTTTATGTGTTCCATTTCTCTATAATATATAATTTTCTAACATCAATCTCAATTACCAATTCAACTTGCAATACAAGATAAGTGTTACCATATGCTTATCATCTTTGAATGATGTGTACATGTTTGTTGTACTCGTTAATGCTCATGCTGATATTGAGGAATGTGATTCTTGTATAAATATGGAATGTTGATTCCTATATAACTTCCTGAGGAATGGATGAATTCTTGTACGTGTTGTGTGGGCATGAATCTCTATGTTTCTTTGATTTAATTGATGAGCTTGGCCCATTGGATTCATTTGTTATTGATTTCATTATATGCTTTGTGTATATGAGACATTATATATTGACAAAAACAAAACAATGCATATAAATATATATGGTTGTGGAAACAGGCTAAGTCCCTTGTGTTTTGATGAAGTGCATTTATATGCATGTATTTGTGTTTCTAGGTGTCATAATGGCCCAAAATTTATTATTGTCCTAGTGAAATCTAGGAGTGAATTATTTGTGTGCTTCAGCGTGGTTTATCTAAAAAATGGGCATAGTGAATTTATGGTTTCCAAGGTCAAGATGCCCTGGTAAGAGTCTGTGTGATCTATGTATTTTAATTCTTGACCTCATGAAGGGCAGATTTATTCCTCACAAGTAGTTGGATCAGGTGTGTTCAGGCCTATGTGAAATCAGGGGGAAATTGAAAACTTTATAAGTATAAAAGGCTTGCAATACAAGTCAATTTCACCTGTGGGACCTGCCAGGTCAAGGGTCAAGCAAGTTAGACAAAAGGCCAAACTCGAGATGAGTTCATGCCCAACTAAAAGAGGTGTAGGCTGAGTAGTCAGGTAGGATCTGCTAGTCAGGAGTCAAGCTAGTTGGGTCCCGGTGGGAATTCAATCCTAGTGGTATAGTAGTGTAGGGCCCGCTAGTCCAGAGTCAAGATAGTTGAGGCCCGGTGAGAAATCGGTCCCAATGGTATAGTCGAGTGGGGCCTCCAGGTTGGGGGTCGAGCCAATTATCTAGGTTGGGATCAAAGTTGAATAGGACCCATGTCTGACATGGAAAATGACTTGGTTCCATGGTGGTGTGCCACATGGCACCCAAAATCTACCTTTTGGTAGTTTCAAATGGGCCAAATATTGGTGACATAGGGAAATCCTAGAAAAGGCCATGTGGACGGTATGGCATCAATATGGCATGGGCATGACATCATTCCAGTAAGCATGTCAAGGCTTAGGTTAGGAGACTTTGGGGAAAGAGTTATATGGCTAGGTGTTGGGACCAATGGCTCAGACCCTGGGCATTGGCATAGATTGACAGTTGTGTTTGGTAATTGATTGGATGACTATATTGGAATGTGGACCCCCCCACCCCTTGATGTTAGCAAGGAAGAGGAGGAGGCTCCGCACTAAACCCCCATCGACATATTAGTTAGGGTGATTATGCGACAATTCAAGTCGTCAGATGAACACGCCATAATCGTGTTCCAAAGCCAAGAACTCAGACCCCCCCTTGTGATGTGTCAGAGAGGGAAAGGTCTAAATTTACTGTCAGCCATTGATTTTCCCATCAGTTGGTTGTCGTTGGATGGACCCTGGAGGTTTTGTATGTGTGCCACAAATATTTTGGTTGAAGATAAAAGGTTTGGCATGTGTGTCATGATAAGATCCATCGAAGAGGTTGGGCCTTCATTGTTGTTGGATGAACCCTACAATTTTGATACCATGGCGGTTTCAAAACTAACACGTTGGGAAATTCTCAGGGAAGTTTGTCCTGAGGAAATGGGAAATATCCCTACAAATGTCAGAGTGGGAACTTTTATCCTAGGAGGACTGAAAGGGTGATGTCAGTATGGTGCCACCTCAAGATGAAATCACTCTACCATTTAAAAGAGGATAATTTCAAAATAAATTTGGTATTTATGTCTCGAGATGAGGACTTTTCCATCTATTAACGTTGAGGGGTTTTGTCCCACTCCCCAGAACCCAAAAATTTTCAATGGAAGCGAATGATAGACCTCCAAAAATTGTATTCCCATATTGACATGGAATTGAGGGCCTACTTGGCTATGATGTGTGTTGTGACATATATTATGTATATGGCTGAAAAGGATGGGGTGTTTTACCTTATTAATACATATATTATACAATCCACGGATGGGGGTCTTGTGAGTAATGGGTGGCACAGGCCAAGATGGAAATTGTTGATAGAAATGTCACATGGTCCCTTGCAAGGGGATGACATGGTAATGAATTGGATAGCCACGTGAGTTCCACATGGCAAGTTAGAATGATGTGGCAAAGGCTAGTAGGCCAATGTTTAAATGGCCATAAATTTTGATTTGGGGGCCATATTGTGGAAAAAATTATATCATCATAAAGGTCTCGATGATACAAATGTGATGGAATTTTTTATTTTGGGTTTTGAAAGGTTTGAAAAAAGATCAAAAAATTTAGATGCCATTTCCATAACTAGACGTTGGAGGTTGAGTCATCATAGTAACTACCCTCTTCTATCCTAGTGGGATATGGGTGGTAAGGAGGTGTGTTATAGAGTGGTATTAGAGCTAATATGTTAAACACTTAGACTGGATGGGCTCTATCGCAGAAGGAAATGAAGCAAAAGGTTCAACAATGGACACTTGGGGATAAATTGGTGCCCTATTATAGATTTAACAGAGAAAGAGGTTCAATTATTGGACATTTGGAGATTAGTGGACCTCTAGATCCAAGCATTATAACTAAATGTGAATATTATTAGATACTAAGTGTAATATTTGATTGTGGAATTACATACTAACTATATAAATAACTCAAAATTTGCAGCTATTGATGAAATCAAACTAAAATCAATAGACACAAATTTCTTCTACTAAATTATGTGGAAGGAAAATTTTCAATAGAAACACATGAAATCATTAAATCACAATGAACACAGTTTTTACTAGAGAACCCAACAGGCAAAAACCTCTCCTATTTTTGTATTATATCAAATGAGAACAATGATCTATTACAATTACAGATTTAATGCTTGAAACTCCCTTTGCACTGCAATACTGATCTCCTCTTGAGTTTGCTCTAGCAAATACTTAGCCAAAATAGGCCTCCTACTTCCTCTTATTTCCTTGCGCAATTCCTACTCCTAAAGAATAGGGAAGCTCTTATTTCCTTGCACAAATACAAGACAAATTCTTCACCTACTACACACAAACACAGTACACTCTCTAGTATACAATGATAATTACAATGTGCCTTTTCTCTTCAACTTAATTAGGCAATTCGAATTGCAGGCATGACTAGGGATATTTTTAGTAAATTGACTTGTTAACTGAGAGTTAGTTGAGTTTACAAAATTTATAACTACTCAACTAAACTCACCTCTAGATAGCCATATCTTAGCCACCAACTTGCACACAACTCTACTTCTAGCCCACAAACTCTAATTGATTGACTTAACTAAGTGATTTGGCCATGCCACTCCTACTAACTTCCTAAGAACTCATGAAGTGTAAATTTGAATTTCTTCATTTGACTAAGGCACAATTCAAATGAAGCATTTTATTGCTACAAATTAACACTAACTACAAAGATGTTTCTGGTATGATTGAATGTATTGATAAATACAATGGTATTGTATGTGCATGTTAGTAGGCATATTGAAGGTATGCACATTTTATTTTTGTGACCATGGATGTTTGTTGATTCTTTAAATTTTGCAAAAATTCCTACATGGTTGTGTGTGTGGTTATTTATAGTGTACCCATACTACTAGTTAAGTGGTGTATTCTTACACACTTAGGATGAATACGCATGTGAATTCTTATATGATATGAGGAATTTTTGGAAATCCTTGTGTTGCATGTATTGTATAGTTAGCATGTTTCTGGATGAATATATATATTAATTGGGATGTGAGAACCCATGGTTCACATGTGTGAGGCAAATACCCTTGGCAAATTGAAGACATGGTATTTTGTGACTCTATGAGAGAGTAATTTTTCTAGATGACTGCTTACTTATGCTAATTGTAGCACTATGGTTATTGATTATATGTTGTTTTCTTATCTGGTGTTGGTTGTAGCACTATGGTTGTTGAGTTGCTTGTTTGTGCTACTTGGTGCCAGGTGTAGCACTATAATTGATGGTCATATATTGATTGCAGATTGTATGTATACCTGTGATGCATTCCATAAATGTGACGACTATAAATTATAATGAGGGAAAATGGTGATGTGATATAGATGCATTTTCACTAACCTTTGAGACAACAAATTGCATGAATGTCGGCCTTGGTAAATAGGTAGAACTTAAGGGCTGTTGTTGGCCTTAGTAAGGAAGCTAATATTTAAAAATTAATAATGATGGTTGATTTTAATTACTACCAATAGTATTGATCAAAGACTGATCTGTAAAATCTATGAGGGCAGGATGGTAAGCCTGTTGATATGAATACATACATAATTCTAGATTTTGAAATCAATTCAATGTAAATTCTAAATTATGTCCTAGATTGAGACATGTGACTGATGAGAATTGAGGATGTGTGCACAACTTCAGGGTAACATGCTTGGATTAGAATGGAAAAATGGCAGCTAGTATATTTATTTGCATTTCATTAATGCAATAATATTTGATTTCGTGTTACAGCACATAGGAAGACTCAGTGATAGTAAGAGAAAGAAAATATCCCTACAAACAATAGGGACATGAGCCTAAGATGCAAGAATTTGAGAAGGAGGAAGTGACATCCCCTTAAGCTCCATGGCATATGTGCATATAAACATATTGGAAAGATCTCCCTATGTACTATTCTGGGGAAAGTAAGACTTGATTAGCTTGTTGTGAACCTTAGAAAGAAGTCTTGGATTGATTGTTGTATGTGATTATATATATGCATACTTACATTTGTATAATGGCCTAGAGTTCCACGAACGTTGAATTCATGGGGATTGAGTCAATATTTCGGACTATTTTACTTTAATGCTTATGTGTTGTGGCTTTAAGTTGTTAGCTTCATGGATTGTTTATCTTTTGGTTGCTTATTTGCTTATGGTAATGATGCATTGTTTGAAATTTTTTACAATTGTTTTTTTTTATTTCCTTCTTTTGTTGATTTCCCTTGTTTATTTTGAAAATTTACTTTCGATTTCCATGCCTAGTTCTTGTGAAAATATTTGGGTGTGGAAGTAAGATAATGGAGCCCTAGGGAAGATCTGAGTGGAATCCCACAAGGAAAGTAGACCTAAATAAATTAAATGAGTGAAAAAATATGGTTGTTGAACGTGGGAAGAGTATGATAGACATGAAGGTTGGTCTAGTCCATGGGAATAAATGGACAATGATAGGACATCCATGGGAATGGCACAAAAAGGGAGGTTTCTTAAACTTTGAAACTGCACGACTAATTTGAATATGCATAAAAAGGTACCCTTGTATTATGACACATGAAAAGAATAGATAAGTTGTCTAGCATGACATGATTTTGGTTGAGAACCATCATAGTAGCAAGGTTGCAGCACACAGGGATAAAAGAATTAGATTATCAAATCCTTGGCAAGATTTGGGACCATTGATCCCAATACCATGTATGCCTTGCATGGATACCGTGGGTTTTCTCAACATTGACCTTATGACATATGTAAGTATGTTTCGATTTCATGAACATACTACTAATTAATAAATAAATGTGTGAAATAACAGTGTCATTGATAGGTCATTATCAAGGATAGTTCTCGTGAAATAATGATTGATCATACTTCTAAGTCATATTGAAAGGATTGTGTGATGCAGGAAAGTGTTCCCTCTGCGGACAGAGGCAACCCCTCTAGCCCTAGAGTGGGTCTAGTCACAAACAAGGACAGATCAACAATAGCTTTCCTTAAACAATCATAGTTGGAGGCCTACCTCAACCAGTGGTCGATGGAGTTCTATTGTGCTACTCCAGCTTTTGCTTCCTTCTCCTCAATGAGTAATCAGCCTGAAACAATGCAAATGAAATACAACAAAGCACGTAACCGGAAAACAACAATGATATATTTACTTACAAAATCAAGAAGTCATGAGCTATCAAGTAAATTACATACAAGACATAGGAAAACATCATTGGTTGCATTAAAAGTGAAATAAGAGCAAGCTTACAACCAGAGTCTTGACGTGGAAAGCCTTCTCAAAGGAATCCAGCCAGCATGTTCTTCAAGCATTCACTCTTTGAAGATTTATTTCCCAACATACAAAGTCTCTCTCTCTCACTCATAAGTTTTACATAAATTCAAGGGCACTTCACAACCTTCCACAAGCTATCAACACTCTCACACGTGTTCAAACCCACACCAGCTATCTATCAAACTCAAAAGCACTAATAGCACTGCTCAATCCAAGAATTTACCAACTAGATGATCATAGCAAAGGTGAGTGTTTAAATAGGAGAAGGAGTCTCCATCAAAGGTGGAAGAGAGAGCTTAGCGCCAAGGAAGGTAACACAATTGACGGAACTGCCATACCAGGGAAGGAAGGGAAACATAAACTAGGCCAATGACCAGGTCTGGATTCATCCAGAAGGCCGACTGTTAGAAAAAATTCACCCAATCTAGATCATCGTGGGTGTATAACAGATACTCAGTGTTGACATCGCTAGTAAGCAATGTAGCCAGTCAGATCATCGCCAAAGATATCAAATAGCCTCACGATGGGGCATGAAATCGAACCGTCGTGGGAAACAGATGTACTTCCGCATTGGTAGCACAGCTGGACTGTTTATGAGTGCCCTTCAGTGCCTATATTAAGTCCATAGTCGTGATGAGGTAGATAACTTGGGAAAAGTGGGTCAATTGGCAGCATAAGAGAGCATTTGTTCAATATGAGCAAGTTTGACTTGGACACATGACACAGTAGAAGGACTGGGAGTGAAGGCAGTGACAAATTACTGTGTAACAAATTGAATTAGTGAAGAGATCTACTTGTGAGGGTATGCTTAATTTCATTGCAATTTTCTTTATTAAAAATCTGATGAGAGGTTAGATGTTATGATGCAAGAGAACATCGAACTGCTCAGAGTTGGGTGAATGATGTTGACTGAAAAGAGGAACAACAATAGCTAGAAGATATCAAAGTGTGTAGAAAAAGCACCAGTGACTATAAAAGAGCCACTGAAAGATGACCAATTTAATGGGTATATATATCCATTGAGTTGTTTGGAATGCAACTGTGTATGTGAAAACTAAATGTAAGTTGATTTGTAATTATAAAGATCCAAATAGTTTTTCTCACTTTAAACAATATTTTATTTTGTGTTCAGTCATTGAACACTGAAGATAGTGTTCCTCCAAGGGGGATGGGTTTTTGACAGCCCTAGGCTAATTTCTCCCCATTGTAAATGTTTCATATATTTTGATTATAATTAAAAGGGCCTAAGAATTGGGACATGGATTCCAAAGCTTGGGGAAGGGGGATTGCTTGAGGAAGATGAGATATTTAATTTCAACATGTAGGTTGAGCTACCTTCCCTAAATGGGTTGACCATGTAGCTATCTGAGCTAGTAAAACAAGGAAAAGGCCTATGTTTCTCTTTGGAAAAATATACAAAAAAAAAGAGGAAAAAAATTAAATAGAAGTATGGCTATGCTAGTAGGTAGGCGAAGCAGGCTGAGCAATGGCAAGGGGAGCTAGTGTAACAACATCCCAAAACCACACATGAAACAAAATTGTTGATTGAAGACTATCAAGTGTGGGAAAGAGTCCAAGCACAATATCCCATAATCAACACACTATTATAGAAGGTGTTGGCTTGAGGGGGCCTGACCCAAGTTCAGCATTAATTAGCTAAACAAATCCCTACATTACTGGCCCTTTTGGCATCATCCCGCGGAGTGCAGACCGAAGTCTCACCCGAAGCAGTATGGGGGGATGTTGGAACCAAGTTTCCGCACCCTAAGATGGTTGCGATGTCGTTTGATTTCTTCTATCCCTGTCTTTACGTAGGTGGTTTTTCTCTAGGGCTTGCAAGACAAATCCTTTATTTTGGTCCTTAATACCTTCGTAAAAGTATATGATCAACCTTCACGCATCCCTATCCTATGGCTTAGGTACTTTCACGCTGCTAGGGTAGTGAGCTGTGCAGATTCCTGAATTATCCTAAGTGATTTGCTTCTCTTGTCAAATACTTGAAGTTATCACTGCGTAAACAAATATTTGTAATTTCGTTCAATTATTCAATGTAATTTCATTCATTCATGCATCATAGAAGCATAATAAAGGAAATTTATACATAAAATATCCAAACTCGTCAACAGAACAAAGACACAGAAATTGCAGAATAACTCCTTTTATTAATATCTCCCAAGTGTTACAGACTCTGTCCACCATGCACACACAATTGCAGGGGTCTGCGCACTCAGCTGCAGACTTCTGCCCTAGGCCTTTGTGCACTCAACTATAGAGCCTCTATCTACACTACAACCCAAGACTTAGACTTCTTGCTTCAAAGCTATGACTCTATTCCATGCCTGATTGATTTCTTTCTTTTTTTTAAACTACTTAAAGCTTAGCTCTTTTTATATAATCCCATGGTCCACGAACCATGGGTAGGTCTCTTAAAGCTGACTTTACTTTAAAAAACTAAGGGCAGACTATCCTTTTTGACACATAACACCTTCGCTCTCCGTGACCACAAAATACAAAGTCTTTACAATTATATTACAAAAGTTGACTTAACATGGGATTTTAGCCCCAAAACTTCCCTTGGGGGATCCCGCCCCCAACATTCCCCCAACACAAACATCGTGACTCACCCTTGAGTCACTTGGTAGTCGTGGAGATATTTGCACGAAGACTGTCCAGCTCAACCCTGATGATCACAACTTCGGTCATGCACTGAGTTGTTGCCTGCTTCACATCTTCAATTGTTTTCTCGGTTACTGCCCTTGCACTATCAGCCTGAAGCTATTGTTGCTTCTCTTGCAGAGTCACAAGCTTGCCATCAATGTTTCCTATGATTGTTTAAGCTTCCTCCAGCTAGGGTTTTAGTCATGCCTTCAGCACTGCTTCTTTGTGCAGCATTACGTGCACCTGTTCCTTCATCTGCTTGGCTTCCTACAGCTTAGCTAACCTTTGTGTCAGCGTGACGATTCGCGTTGTGCCTTTAAATTCATTATAGCGTTGTTGGAGTTCACATGCGTTCGTCTCTAGCCTCTGGATGTTTAGGTCCTCCTGCAAGCTAGTCAGGACCTCAAACGATTGTTCGAACAATTGTGTGTAGTCTGCTACTGCACTCTCCACCGCCACAACTACTTCTGTGATAGTAATCGTCCACTGTTCCTTTACCTCTAGCGACATTGAAGGTTGGGCCCTCAACTGGAGCTCTGTAATCTATAGGTTCAGCTCCAACTGAACCCACGCCATCTCTGTCTGAGTGTTGCGCACCCCTATGACCAATTTGCGGATGCGGACCTCGACTGGCTCCTCCTCCAGAATGGCCAACTATGGGACCATTTTGCATGCCTCCTCCATGACTTGTATGATCTTCTTGCTCTGGATGGTCACGTCAGCCTTGGCGACGATGGCAAAATTTCTCTTTAGGGCCATCTATTCATTGTTTATCCTATGTTCGTTGATCACTTGGACTGTGTGGTGCTTGCGGACCTTCAGCTCTGCAATTACTCCATCCTGCAAAAGGTGGAGTGCTTTGTGCATAAGCACTGCCAGGTTAAGTCCAACTCCCTTCAAGGTGCTGACAATGGGCCTATCAACCTCATTCTCCATGGTCAGTGCTCCATCTAGCATCACTATCACACTAGAAGCCTTCGTGCGCAGCATATCGACAGCCTCTAACGTGCCGATAGCCAAGATGGTGGACAGCGTACCAACTTGCAACGCGCAGTTCTGCAACTCCTACAGCCTAGCTTGGATGGCCCCTAAGATGATCTGCTACTTCTTTTCAAATTGTTGTAGGGCCTCTGCATTGACATCTCTGATTGTGTCACCAATGTCATATGAGTCGCCCTCCATCAATGTGATAGGGTCCAGCGAGGTCTTGGTCGCCTTGGATTTCTTTCTGGGCCCTCCCTTTTTCAGCTCTCTTGGGCACTTAATGTGGTCAGACATCTCCTAAGGGTCTGCATCGTGCTACTTTGTGTCCTTCGCTTCAATCTCAGGTGAAGGCAACTGTGCGCCTTTGTCAAAGCCCCGCTCATTGCCACCTGTCTGTTTTCCTGCCTATTTCGCCTAGGCCTTCTTAGCAGCTTCCTTTTTCCTCTTTTTGACTGGTTGTGCCATCTTCAGTTTGGCCTCATCCTTCTTCTTCTGTGTGGTAGACTTGCTTCCACCCACCGCCAACTCTGTGGTAGTGCACCACTCCACCGGCCATTTTTCAAGCATCGCATCGATGGCATCACTTGTGGCTAGGTACGGCAAATCGTACCACTTCTGCGCAAGGTCCTTTCGTGCCCTCATTAATATCCAATGGAAATCAGCTTTAAACTCGGCATAGCTCTACAGGTTAGCATATACAGTGGGTGACAGTCACATCTTGTGATTAATGGCCATCCTGATATTCATCTCCATCAAGATCTAGAAGATCTTGTTATCCTAAACTCGCTATGTGTCCTTGGTCACCCACAGCAAAGCATACTTTGCTGCTTCAGGAAGGTCTAGTGCGACCGAAGGGAACTGGCTCTCCTCTGGTATCTCTCATGCTACTAGCACAATCGACAACAAGAGCCACACGTAGTGGAACGTCTTGCTTTGCACTTGTGCTTTGCGGCAGTGCGCCAAGAACTCTCCACGAAGGTAGTTCGACCAGTTAAACTGGACTCCTTCTGTGTACTATTTTGCAAGCGCGATGACAAGTTTCGGCACCTCATCGGCGCAGCACTTCTACATCACTTTCCCTGCAAGGATCTGTGTTGCCACCTTGACAATGGGGTCGCGAATGCTAGAAATAGCGTACCTGTGCAGCTTCTTCACCAGTTTGAACTTCTCTTTCATCTACGAGCGCCTACTTACCACGCTTGCCACCAAAGATCATAGCTAGATTTTCACCAGTATATGGCAGGTGCATTATTCTATTAATCAACATATCTATGATGGGTATCGGCTCCTCTAGCCACAGACACCCATCATGCACCAAGCACGGCAGCTACTTGATGACCAAAACTGTCTCGGGGTGCAGTAATAGTGCAACACCCTGTGCAGGTTGAGTAATTTTGCCTTCTCTACTCCTCTAAGCCACTTCCGTGACTCGAGTGTAATCATCCCCGTATTTGTGTCTATGATGCGGTGCATTAGTTGTTCGTTCACCAGGTGTGGGAACTTCTCGTGGTCCACCAAGTCCCACTCTTCGAGCTTCAATATCAGCACCCGTGCCAAATGCGTATTGTCAAAAGAAATTTCATCCGGTAGCAGAGGGGTTTGTAGGGGAGTCTTACTTTCATCAATGTCCTTTGGGATCTTGGACTTAGGCTTGCACGGAGGGACCTACTCTAGCAACCGTGTAACAAGGTCTGCGTCTTGGGCTTCAACCTCCTCTATTTCCACTCCCACATCCTCATCATTCATGGAGATGTCTCGATATCCTCCTCCTCTACTTCTAGGTTTATAGCCTTTCCTTTCTCCTGGGTAGTGGACTTTGGTGGGTTTTGTCTTAGCAACGCACGCACCAGTATGGTAGGCTACTTGCCCTTCTTATCCTTCATGGTCTCCTTGGTTAGGTTTGGCTTTGGTCTCAGCATTCTCAGGGATTTAGGGACCTCCTCCAATACTTCGGCCACTTCTGAGGCAACTACTTCGGCCCCCATATCAATTTCCTACACATTCTCCTCGACTGCCACTCCTTCAGTGTCCATAGCTTTTGTGCATGTCAACATGATGCTATTCACTAGTTCTTGTGTCTCCTTTGACAATTGCTCAAACGCTGGACTCGCTACCAAATCTTGAAAAAATTCACAGTTCATGTGCACCTGAGAGCACAACAACTCAATTCTCAAAATGCCAAGTGTTTTTCGTTGGGCAGCCACTTGTAATTTATAGGGCATTTTGAATTCAAATCTGACCGTTCCCCAAAAAATCGGTTCATTAATGTCAGAATAGCGGAAAATTTTCAAGGATCTAAGTGATAAATTTCATCTTAAATGTCAGTCGCCCGCCCCATTTGGCCTCACTTCTATCGTCTTTTCATGAACAGTGACTTTAACAGTCAATTTCTGGTGGACCTGTGCGATTTCTCGAAGGGTGGCGTAGCTCCCCCCGCACTGTCGCAGACCCAGTGATAATCCTTGCTTTGTACCATCTTCCAATTATGCAACTCCCAAACCCAGGTAGTATAGTTTATAGTCCCACGCCTCCATTCAGCTGCCTGGAATGTTAATATTGTGCTACTCTCATTTAGTCACATGGTCGGACCATCGGTGTATGGCTTCAAGCGACTGCCATTCACCTTTCATGGGAAGGGCTCTCCATTTAATTTGACCAGCTATACCACTCCTCCGTCAGTAATCTCCTTAATAACATAAGGACCTAACCAGTGCATCCTGAATTTCCCTGGAAATTTATCAAACTTACTATCATATAGCAAAACCAGGTCATTTACCTTAAATGTGCACATTTTGATGTGTCAATCATGTTTTTATCACTCAAAATTTTTCCCTAGAAGTTATAAAAATAAGGAATCATCCAAGGTAACCACAAACCAATCTTTTTGACTCATGTTCTAGCCAACTTAAGTCTAGAGAGGGCTCTCTCTTTATGATTTAACTTTGTTTTTATTAGATTTTAGGCTAGTTCTTAATTTAAGTATGGGGGATTACGCAGTGCATTATATTAGATATCATTTTTGGATTCAACTGCGTTAAGTAAGTCATTCAAACGTATGACCATTTCCATGAGAGGTAGTCGTAACTGACTAATTTCTCATGATTTTTGAATAGTTCACTTAGCACTCATTGCATCGGGTGATGCTCACAGGGGTGAAGAAGTGGGATTGAAACTAGTTCTTAATGTTCATGAGGATTTTAATTTTAGATTGAAGGTTGGGTGGTGGAATTCTTGGAACAGATGGATAGAGCTAGGCCTTTAAACCATTGGGCTATGGATTCAATCAAAGGATAGCATAACTGGACTAGATAATTAAAGGGAATGTTCACAGGGCATGCTAGCAAAGCAAAAGGCAAATCTTTAGGTCTAATGGATGAGATGGTTTTAACCAGGGTGAAAGGGCAATGAAGAATCCTTAGACCGGGATGAGAATGAAAGAAAGCAGGTGATCATGAATAAAGGGCAATTAAGAATCCTTTGCTATAGACCAGGAGGAGAAACTATGGAAGCAAGGGAGCAGTTAAGAATTCCCTAACTAAGATAGTTTAGTAGAAAACATTTAAAATGTAAATAGTCAAGACAGAGTACATTCAAGAAATTTCTGAAATATCATTCCATGTTATACATTTAGATTTTAGAAAAACAAACAAGATTATGGAGACACATAAGAGAAATAACAGTAAACAAAAGAGAATACATATTTGTATATCACTTTACACAAGAATCATGTAAAATATCTGAGCTTTATACCTTGATCCAGCAAGCTAATACAGTCATTAATACAATAGAACTTAGAATTGAGAGAGAAAGTCTATAGAAATGTCTTGGAATCCACACCAAATACTTCGAAATATGAATTATTTATACAAAAAAAATATTTACAAAATATCTCATAACAATCTGAGATTTAATCTAGGGAATCAAAATGTCTTCAAGCATGAAGGTAGGGATAGATGGAAAATTACATCATGTTGTCCCTTTTATTGTGGTAGTGCTGGTTGTTGCAGTTGAGTCTGAGCCCTTTAAGTTGGCTGATATTTGTACGATGGAATCATCTTCACTTTGATCTTTCACTGATACTCTTTGACCCTGTTGATCTGTCTTTTACCTGTTTCATCTGGCTGCCTTCATATTTACTGTGATAACTTATAGTAAATCTGTCATTTTTTCCCACCATTCATCGTCAAGTAACTTTGCTTTTAACAGTATTCTGTATATTTCGTCTGCCTTTGTATATTTTGAAAAATTGGGCTTGGTGACAAACAAATTTTTCACCTTACGCTCAAGAAAAAACAGATTCTCCAAAGTATCATACAATAATTTTCCAGTTGGCAGGTCTTTTATACCTGAAGTGTTGGCTTGCTCCGTAGCCAATTTCCTAAGTCTTTCAGTGTAGTCCAATTGGGTCATAAGTTTATCATGGATGACCATAGGACTGGGAAGGCCTTTGTCCCTCAAAACTTGAAATTTGGCCATGAATCTGTCAATGGCCACATGCATGTTGTGGCACTTTTCTTCTAAATGGAGCATAAAGTTTCTTTTGGAAAGAACCTTTTTAACCTCCACGATGGCTTCGGTCCTATCCTCTACACCAAGCTCATTAAGCTCATGTCTATTCTTACTGTTTAGGAAGTGGATGAGTCTATTTGCATCCTCAGGTTGGTCTCCTAAATCTTCCCTTACTTTTTGGATAGCCCCAGTGGCTACTTTCACTAATTCAGTTTGCTCAAATATAACTTGAATTGATGGCCAAATATCATTGACAGAGTCAATGATATTGGCCCAAAGCATCTCTTTGGTCTATCCTAGTGGCTTCGGGCAATCTTACAATCAGTTTCTAAGATTTCCACTTTCTTCTTTAGCCTTTTGAGATCTGTTGCCTAGATTGACATCTCCTCCATGGCTTTCACTAGCTCTGTTGATGTGCATGCTGCTGTAGATAGAGTTTTGATTGGAAGTGTTGTGGGAAGCAGAGTTGTAGGTGCCAATGATGTTGCCAATGTAGAAGGAACTGTTGTTGTCACTATGGGAATGACTGTTGTGGAAGTTGTTGCCATGTCACTTTGTTTGGACTAAATCAAAATGTCCAACTCCTTCTCTGTCTCTATTAGTTGGTCATTTAGCTTTAGGACCAAGTCCATGAGCTCTTCATGTCCCTTTTATGCATCTAGGACTTCTGTTGTTTGTGGGTGATGAAACTAGGGAATCTTGAGTTGTTTCTTTAGAGTAGCTATATCATCATTCTTTTTCTTTATTAATTTTTCAATGGCTTTTACATATTTGGGATCATGTCCCAACTCAATGACTAAGTCCTCTAAGGACTTGATTCTGGTATCTTTGGTCTATGAAGAGGCCTTCTCCAATTGGAACTGTGTTGATATATTATTCAGGGAGTTTTGCAATTGGTGGGCAGTGATGGCTTTCCTTGTCAAGGTGGAGTAAATCATCTTCCCTGTCTACTTGTGAAGCTCAATCTGGTCAATAGGATGTATGTCCTCTGCTAGCACTTCGAAGTCTACTTTTTTGAAGTATGTTGTTGTTCTTGGTTGCTAAGTAGTGGGCTTCATGAATTTCATTTGAATCTTCCCCTCTTTTACATCATAGGCTGACATAAGCCTCATATGATTATTTGGGATCATCTTCAAGTACTATGCATAGCTCTGGGCTTTCAACCTCTCATTCCTAGCCTTTATCTCTTTGTACCTTTCTTTGATATCATGTTCCTTATCTGCTGGAATCCTAAAAGAGGATACCACCACACTCTGTTGTCTTTCCAGTATCTGGATATGTGATGTGGATGGTTGTAGGATGCCTCCAGAGGGAGTGGCATGCCTGCTCCCTTCTCTTTCAGTGCTTGTGGAATCAATTGTCTCCTATGTATATTCTTGTTCAGAGACAGGATTTATCCTTTGTCTTTTAGCCTGGCTAGTCTTTGCATAGGCTTGTGATGTAGCTCTTCCTGAAGTAGTGACCCCTTCCCTGTTTCTTTTGAGGCTTTTCTCCTCATTTAGAGGAGTCTGTAGGACTAAGGGGTTACTCATAGTGGGCTCTTATCTACCTAATTTCCCTGATTTTTCTGGTTCTTTTGACTCTTCTGGTGCTTCTAATTCTTGTTGTAACTGTGATTCCTCTCAGTCTTATGATCCTTCTTGGACCTGAGATCCTCCTAGCGCCTGCAGGAAAGAACCCTCATAAAGTTATTTCTCTAGATCAATTAGAGTGTTTTCAACAGCAACTTTAGTGTTATGCCTGTCCACTAAAGTATTCTCCACCCATTCCAATTGATTTCCATATTTTTCTATTTCAGGGATTTGGTGGTGAATGTAGGGAGCCATCTTATTTTTCTATCTTCTGTTGCAGATGAAGTCCAACGGATCATATCTTTACATGAAGCTCTGTTTCATATTTAGTCTTTAAATAATTTGGTCTGCCTCCCTTCCAGCTTCTCTACTATTGCAAATAAAGGGGCCTAACTAGTCTCTGATCCTAAGCTGGGCCTTATTTTTGGCTCTGACAAAATGCACCTCATTTGAGTTGATTATCTGCCTATAGTACTCCAAAGAAAATAACCTCATTGGGAGGTATCTTGGTAGTTTATATGGGGCTAGCTCACATCCATAAATTCTAATCTCATTGTGGATTTGGTACAAGTACCAATCCCCCACTTTGTGTTGTTTTGAGAGTTGCAAGATTCTCCTTATATCTGAACTGATTCTTGGAGGAGGGCTTCCTAGTAGGATTGTCACAATGGGATGGACAAATAGGTCTATGAAGTCTGTATATGAATAGGGAGAGTCATATTTATGGATCAATGGAGTCCAAAAAATCACTAACATAGGGTGACCCTTTATATCAAACTTTTGGAGAGTAAAGTGGAACTTGTTAGCTTGGTAATATAGAAAAAGGTGGTACAAAACTGAGGAATACTTAAAGACTTTTTCATTACTCATCCTAAGAAATTGGTCATGCATCCTATCAGCTATAAACTTGGCATAATCATAAATGACAGCAGGAGGTTTTCCTAGAGTGAATATGGACATGAAAGCCAGGATGATTTCATCCATATACTCACTGGTGGTATAACCTAGGATACTGGATATCATTGCTACAATGTCCTGGCCAAATTTGGAAAATATGGTATACACATATGGGGGAGGATCTTTTGGAATGTGTTTCACTTCTACAATAAAATTTTGGAACATTTCAACAAGCTTTGTAGTGGTTATCTTGGGGAATCGGTCCAATAGGTCTCCAATAGAAATTGGGGTTAGGTTTTTCCCTGGTTGTAGTTACAGCATTTCATATATTGACTCAACAGTGATGGTGAAAAGTATGGTTTGGTCAGGGGGCATCACTGCTCTTTGACTGGGGATGTAGTTTTCATGGCAATAATGGACAATTTCTGGAAAGATGTGCACCTCAGGGAATTGATATTTGGGAAAATTAGACTCACAAAGACCTATTTTATCAGCATGGTTTATGTATTGGTCTCCGTATCGGCAGTATAATTTCAGAGAGGATTCATGCACAGAGGTGTCCTTGATTTGGAAATCTTTATCAGCAAGGGGGAGGTGGTCTAGGTCCAAGTGAGGAGTGGAAATTGGTCTAACATCCATGGCAATTGGGGCAGCCATTCTCAGTTCTTGTGAATTTGAGAATGGGGGAGGTAAATTTTCAGTCTTTTAGGGAAATGGTGGTTCAATTCCGAGTGGGTTTAAGTTATCAGAGTTTCTCTTTAATTTCACTTAAGAACACTCAGCAATTGGCTCTAAAATTGACAGAGTTTTTAGTGAATTATGGTTTAAATAACTGGAATTTGAAGAAAACTGGGTCTGAACCAGGTGACTGGCAACTATGAACAGTTGAAAGGGCTTCGAGCAGGCTGGAAGGAAATATGGGAGATTTGTGGCGTCTTCAGGGTGCAATTGTATGTGGGTTGATAGCTTCGACGTTCACAGGTGCGTGCATGGAAGTTTACAGTTGAAAAATGATAAAAACAATAATTTAGGGCTTTTTGGCTTTATGCAGGAAGTTCAAAATTGGCAGGTATGGGTGAACAATGGTCATTTGTCACATAACGGGGTGAATAGTGGCTTTTTGATGTGTAGCAAGCAGGCGGTAAGTTGTTTCCTTCACACAACTTTTTGGCGCTTGGTGGTATTGGAGGTAGGCCGCCCGATTCCACACATCGAGCGTCACGTAGCCTCAAGGGCCTAGCAGAAAACAACCCTTTTTGGACGGGTAACCTTCGGATGTCAAGCCCTTCTGAAATGGATGAGGACCATTAGATGTGGAGGGGAGGCCCAGCGGAAAACAACCCTTTTCAGATGGGTAACCTTCAGACGTCAAGGTCTTCTGAAATGGATGAGGACCATTACATCTGGAGGGGAGGGATCGTGTGGCAATCGGGTGGTGGAGTTACATGAAGGGTAGTGGGGGGCCCAACGGGGGTTTGAGCATGGTGGTTTTTTCTTAAATGAAGGTTTAAGGCGGGGTTAAGGTATCGGGCGGGTTTAAATTGGGTTTTTTAACTAACTTAATTGAGGATCGATTAGTTAGTGGGTCCGGGGTAGAAAACCTTAGTTTATATAATTAAACTATGGTGGGATTAATTAATATTGCGGGAGTTAATATATATACGGGAAACGGGTTTTTATTAGGGATTTAATAAATAAATTAGTAATTTAGTCAAATAAGCGGAAAAGGGGCACAATATCCAAAATATATGATATCTCGTGTTTTAATGCCTTTCGGTAATCACATAAAGACATGGATATAGTGTTTTTATGGGTTTTTGATATGAAAATGAGTTATGTGGGGGAACAAACACTTTTCCTAGGTAAAATTGATTTAACCTTAGGAAAAGAGTATTATTAGGAAAAATTAATGAACTGAAGAGGGGAACGAATGTTTATGAGGGGGTTTTAGTACTTATTGCCTATAAGTCATCGAGTCGAGGGTTTGGTCCCTCCAAAAGTTAGAGAAATGCTCTGAGCCTTTTTTACTTAAGGTTTTTAAGTAATCTAAACTTTATTGTGGGAAATTAGTTAAGTAAAAGGTGAAATGAATGAGGGAAATTAATTAATTGACTTTGATATCCATCTGCATGCTTGAGTGCCCATTCACATTTGGAACTTTTATGAGGAAAAAGATGGTACACATGCTTTTGTCTAATTAATCATCAAAATTCTGCAACCTTTCTACTATTTACCCATCT
Source organism: Pinus taeda (assembly GCA_000404065.3). Taxonomy (NCBI): domain Eukaryota; kingdom Viridiplantae; phylum Streptophyta; class Pinopsida; order Pinales; family Pinaceae; genus Pinus; species Pinus taeda. Next base: position 126,869 of record APFE031541345.1, on the reverse strand, counting down.
ACTCATCCTACCATTTTTACTTCTCTTTATTAGGGTGCATTTGAGCTAGCAAACCCTTATCAAACATTTTTATTTTTCTTTACAATATTAAACTAACTAAATCTAACCTTATTACATCCAAGGGCTTAGATTAAACAGTTGAGCTCCTTTTATTTACTCTACCTATCTAATTATCTGCCAAGATTAAACAGTTTGGTGAGATATTTATTCTCTATCTATCGACATGAAATTGAAATATGAAATAGCCAAGTTTAAACATTTTGACTATCATGGATTGTGGCAAAGGTTAAAAACTGCACACAATCATTTATTATGCACAAAAAGTAAATAGTAGTGGCATTTTGACTTTCACACTTTCATGGTCCTTTTTATTTTCTTGGGGTTCATATTTTTCATCTTTTTTGACCTTTTTATTCTTTTTGTCCTTTGATTATTCTTTTAGGACATACCCTCTTTGCATTTTTTTTATTTTTTTGAATATGGAAAACATTTGTAGAAAGCAAAGGTATGTACATATTACAGGTTTAATCTCAGCCATTCAAAAATTATGACTCCTATTGGTATAGGAACCTAACACATGCCATGCCTTTTCGCGTTGTTTGTAGACCTACTGGTGAAATCCAACCAAAAATATTTCTTCTTCGAGCTTATCCAACTGTGCGAGCCTCTCCTCTAGGGCTCCACGATCCGTCATACCTGTGAGTGCTGCTATGCACAGACTAGGCACAATGTATTCCATAGAAATTACTACTTCCACACCATAGACAAGCCTAAAACGGGTTTGTCCAGTCAACTTCTTGCATGTCATTCGATAATCCCATAGTACTACAGGTATGCATAGGTCCCAATCACTTCACTAAGAATTGAAAACATCGTTCAATGCATTTTCGAGCACTTTGTTGAATGCCTCCATTGTCCTATTATCCTATGGGTGATAAGGTGTGCTCTTCTGGTGGTATACCTAAAATTCCTTTGCGAGTGCGCTGATCATCTCATTCAGGAAGTGCGTACCACGATCACTCATCAAGATCTTCGGACATACAAATCATGTCAATACATGCTCAAATAGGAACTTCACAGTAGTCACACCCATGCAATCCTTCACCAGCTATGCTTCTACCCAATGATTCAAATACTTTGTCGCAGTGATAATGTACCTTGCTCATGTCTTCCCTTGTGGCTGAATGGGTCCTACAAAATCTATCGCCCACTTCTCGAAGGATTGCAACGTCATTTGTGGATTCAAAGGAATTTTGTTCCTCCTCGATGACCTGTATTTTCTTTGACATACATCACACGCCTTGCAATATGCTTTTGAATCCTGATGAAGGGTTGGCCACCACAACCCTGCATGTAGAATCTTTTGCATGGTTTCTCTCCCTGCATAATGTCGTCCCGCGACGCCCCCATGGGCTTCCATGAGGATGTTGATTCTTTCAAACTCAGGTATATACTGTCACAATATCTCATCGGTCCCCATTTTTTACAGCTTCCCAGCAATGACAAAGAAATCAGCTACGCACACCACTAATTCCTTCTTTTGCTGGACAATGTATCCTTCCGGTGCAGTTCTTGTTGTTAGGAAGTGTATTATATCCTCAAAATGACCATTTGTGACACGCACTACAAATAGTTGCGTGTCAGGCAATCCTTCTTCCAAGTTAGTAGGTTCCTCCCCTATTTCGATGCACGACAGATGGTCTGGTCCCACGTTCAATCATCCAGGCTTCACAAAAACTTCAAAATCATACTCCTGGAACAATAAGAGCCATCTACAGATTCTCCCTCCAACACAGGATTATTGACTAGGTAATTTAGCGCGGAGTGATCTGTATACATCTTAAAATGGCCTCCTAGCAATTAATGTCTATACTTCTGGAGCACATACACCATAGTTATCCCCTCGCGCTCAGTGGTGGAATAGCTCCTCTCTGCTTTGGATAATCTGTGGCTTGCGAACGTGATAGCATGGTCCAAACCTTCTCTGCCAACATGTGTTATTACTTCTCCTAGCGCTATACATGACGCATCGACATGTACATGAAACTATTTCTTCCAGTCCAGGAAGACTAAAACCAGCGTGGTAACCATCTTTTCCTTCAGTATATCCAAGCTCTTCTTACAGTCATCATTCCAACAGAACGTGACATCCTTCTTCAACAATTTATCCATAGGCACAATGATCTAGGCATAGCTTTTGATAAACTTTTTGTAATATCTCGTATGTCCCAGAGTAGCACACAGTTGTTTCACACTCCTCAGTGCTTGGAAGTTCAATATCACAGCGATCTTCATAGGGTCTACCACTTGTCCTTGTCTGCAAACCACATGCCCCAATAGGTTCCCAGATGGAACACAAAACAGACACTTCTTGAGATTGAGTGTGATCTGGTATCTTCGATAAGTATCCAACATCAGGCGCAAGCTTGCTACATGGCGCTTAACCAGCCCAAATACAATTCAGTCATCAAAATATACCTCCAAGAACTTACGAATAAATTCCTTGAATGCCACAACAACCACGCATGAGATGATTGCAGGTGCATTATTCAATCCAAACGGGATTACAATGTACTGAAAACAACCTCACTCAGTTGCAAAGTTTGTCTTGCTCCTATCCTCTAGCGTGATTTTGATTTGGTGGTACCCAGAGAACCCATCAGTGAAGGAATATGCTTCCTAGCCACCTACATTGTCCAACACTTCATCAGTGAACGAAGTCGAGAGAGGATCATGCACACAAGCGCCATTCAATTTTCTGAGATCCACGCATATCCTTATCTCATCCTTCTACTTCTTCTCTTACACCACCATTGGGATTACCCAATCAGATTCTTCCACAAGCTCAATGATGCCTGTTGTGAGCATCTTGTCTAGCTCTTAGCGGACCTTCTCCTTATATTTTGGATTGAGATGGTAAGGCCTCTGCTTAACTAGCTTCGCGTTGGGTTTTAACGTGATATTCATCATTTCTAGGTCCCCGATTATTCCTTTCAGATCCATAAACTTGGTAGGGAATAAGTCCTCATATTCATGAAGCAATTCAACAACCTTATCCACCTTCGCATCATCCTAGTAGTCTCCAATCTTCGCGAATTTGGGTTCTGCCTCCGTACCAATGTTCATTTGTTTCATTTTCACTGGTGTGGTTCTATCAGGGTTTTCAATCTACGGTCCTTGAACCTCACAGTGACCTTCTGTTTCTGGAACGTTAATCTTCCGCGGATCCTCTTCCTCTTCTTCAGCAGTTACATTATAACATTCTAGCGTGCAACTCATTTGAGTATCCCCTTCAGGTTGAATCAGGTTTACAGGATCTTGCGGTATCCTAAAGATTGTTGCTTTCACCTCTTGTAGTGCTTCATCAATACTATCAAACCTGTCCTCAAAACTTAATGTCATCATGAATCCTTCACATATGATATCCCATTCACCTGTCCCATTGTGGAGCTCTGTTTCTATAAACCAATTCATTGGGACAACATCTAGGGTATGACAAAATAGGTGCACCCACTCAGGTTGCGGATTTTCTCCATAAGCCTGGGTCCATTTGGCCAAATGCGTGCGCGGATCATTCTACCCATCATACTTGTCCATCAGTCACAATTTAGGCTTGCCAAATCATGTTCTCATCATCCTCCTACATTTGTGCCAATCATCAAAGCTTCCCTTGTGCATACCCCACCACCTTGCAGGCATAGCATGGAATGCCCAATCCAATGCCTAGAAGCACTGCTTTTCTAGTACCTCCCTTTAAAATGCATCCAAAAGGATATCTACCTCATTCATACCATCATAAGTAGGTAGATTTATTACCTCTGATGACAAGCAGTGCAGCGACCGAGTCATCATGTTTCAATTCAGCGTGGTTACTTCATGTAACCGATTCTTCCTGCGCTCTATTTCTTCATCGAAATCCAAAGTGCAAGAACTCTCGCGATCCCACGTAATCCATCCATCCGCGGTGGGATTCACCCAACCTTGGTCTCACGTTGTTATCTTATAAATACATTCCAAGTCATCATCAGTCTCATGATCATGGACAGGTTCAGTATAGCATGATCCTTCAACAGGATCGAGAGGTACTATTACGTGCAACGATTTCTTCTCAAAGATAATCTTTCGCTTCTTCAAATTGATTACCCCTTTCATATCAGTAGCCCAGTCAATTCCTAGGAGCACAGGATAGGGATTGTTGTCATCCACTATCTTTGTTACTTCAAAATCAACCAGCGAGCTTGCTCCCTCAATATCCACAGTCACCCCCTACAGCCGCCACATGGGGATGATCTTCTGTTGATTCGCCATCCTTAGCTTAATCGGAGACCATTGCAGCGCAAGTCTCCCCATTCATTCCCAAGTATGCTTTGGTAGCACATTCACATCTGACCCTAGGTCAAAAATGACCTAATCCATTTCATACTCTCCTATCTGCGCAGTCAGTCTCATCTCCCGTCCCATCCTTATTTTATTCTTGTCAATCTTTCATACTATGTGTGGCTCACCTGGCATGGTTCCAGCGCAACTATTGATGAGTTCTTGTAACCCTTTCATAGCCTTACTATCACACAGTAACTTCATATAGGTTTCCAGGAAAGTTGTGAGCATAGAGGGGTCCATCTCCTGTTCAGGCTTATCATTTCTTCCTGAGGTGGAGACCTCAGCAAAGCTTTTCTTAGCTTCCATGAAGGTTTCACGTGTGTGCTCCAAGTCAAACTCAGCCTCCTTTGTCGAGGCTTTGCAAACACATGTACTATCTTTTATTTGTTTCCCCTCGTCATCTCCTATCTCGATTCCACTTTTGAGCACTACGTTTGGATCTTCCTCACGGAGCTCAGGCCTCATCATCTGTAGGTTCTGAGTCGGCGAAGGTGGTAGCACCCCTTTGTCACATATCCTGGCTATCAGCGTAGGAAAGTCTTCCGTTTCATGATCAAATAGTGTGCAATACTTGCACAACGGACACGTCAGATTAGTGCAATCATGGGCATAGTGTCATGGTCCTTCGCAATTGTAGCAAATCAACTGTCTGTGACATCTACCAGGTCCTCCTCCACCTCGACCTCTTCCGCACCCCTGAAATCCTATCCACACCATCCCTACACTCTGGTCAAGGGGCCACGTTTCAGCCTGAACCCTATAGGTGGGAGTTCTATCCATCATCAGTTCATAGCTCCTGCAAGTATGCTCATCGTGCCCTACCAACCTACAAAAGTTACAGAATAGCTGTTGCGGTGTCTATACAAACTTCTATAGCAAGTGACAGTTATCCATGGCATGGTCTCTGGTTACCTGACAAATAGTGCACCATAATGCAGGGCTCGCGCTAGGTCCTGCTTGAGCTTCTAGCCTTAAATGCATCGGTCCTCCTCCTACAATATAGTTTGTGAAGACCAGGCAATGGTATTTATCATGACCCTGACTCTTGCATTTCAAGCATAGTACCTCCTCGCGTACCTTTGGTCGAACCGTCTATCCTGCTTCAGACTTTGCATCTCAAGACACAAATTCTTCAGCTGCGCATAGATCTGCTGAACTCCTAGAATAGGATCTTGCATCGGAGTTTCATGTAATCTCATGGAAATCTCCAAGGCCTCTACCTGAGTTGTTATCATCTGTTGCGACAATGTACTTCTTAAATGTGGTAGTAGCAAAGCCACAAACTACTCGTGATGTTTTCCATCTGTCAAATTCATGTTGGCTTCATAGATTGTACATTTCGGCCTCTGATCTAGTTCCCAAGGCATCTCGCATGGTTGCATCGCAATCTATTTGAATCCCACAATCGACTACACCTCAAATTTGGGACTGTGGCTCAGATTTAGGCCTACTAAATTCCCTATTTAGTGTTGCCTTGATGTCTGCCACTCCAGTGTTCAGGTTATCATTAGAGTACTTAATATACCAGGTTAGTGCGCAATCTTTTAGAGAACTAACTAGTGTCGCCTTCTTTATATGGTCATCTGTAACACCTTGAGCATCCCATACAGCCCTCACAACAAACCAAAATTAGTCTGGGTCCTCATCTCCCAAGCCTTTGAACAAAGGCAACTTCACTGTATTTTCCATACTGAACCATGGTAGAGGTGGAGATGGTACGGGTGAAGTTGGAGGTGAGGATTGTGAAGTCAGAGGTGGTGTGGGTGGAGGTGGTGTTCGCGGGAATCCATGTCTTATTAACTGAATAGCACTTCGCAAAGAAACCTTTGCTATCCCTTCTTCATCACTTTGTGGAGGTGAAATCAAGGGACTATACTCTGGACCTTTTTTTCCTTCGTTCTTGTAAGTTTTTCCGCTTCACGTAGTCCCAAACATCAAGGTAGCTGCATAACACATTTTTCACACAATAGCATTTTAATCTAGGTATTCAAATATTTTACGTATTTACCTCGTGGTCCTTTAAAAAAGTGTCGCTCCTCCTTGTTGTGGCTAACTGAGATGTCGACCACGAATTCAGTCACAAATCCTCCTATGACGTGATTGAGCCAATGATGGACAGCGCAGGCGATCTTATCCTCTGAGGCTTCCAACCTTCGCACTAGCTCCGGGGTCCACACAATAGGACCGTCAAGTTTCCACCTTCCTTGGCTATCCGCTAGCTTCACGATCCAATCTTATAGCTCAATAGGGAAGGAGCAGAAAAAGATCTCATGGTTCTCTGTATACAGGTATCTATCCAACCATTGTTCCTTTGTCAATCGTGGGTTTATGTTCCCTTGTGTCGTGAATTCGTGGATCTTTTTATCCAACCAGTCTCCAATCTCCCTCTTAGTTGGATTCAAGTGATATGACATCACACATCTCTTATGCAGATTCTGGTCCCGGCAACGAAACCATTTTTTCACTTGAGGGGGCTTGACCTAGGTTCAGCATTAATTAGCCAAACAAATCCCTACACTATTGGCCCTTTCAGCATCAGCCCGCGGAGCGCGGACCGAAGTCTAACCGAAAGAAGTATGGGGGGATGTTGGAACCAATTTTCCGAACCCTGAGATGGTTGTGATGTCGTTTGATTTCTTCTATCCCTGCCTTCATGCAGGTGATTTCACTCTATGGCTTACAAGACAAATCCTTTATTATGGTCCTTAATACCTTCGTGAAAGTATACGATTGACCTTAGTGCAGCCCTATCCTGTGGCTAAGGTACTTTCCCCCTGCTAGGGTAGTGAGCCGTGCAGATTCCTCAATTATCCTAAGTGATTTTCTTATCTTGTCAAATACTTGAAGTTATCACCACATAAATAGATATTTGTAATTGCGTTCAATTATTCAATGTAATTGCATTCATTCGCGCATCATATAAGCATAATAAAGGAGATTTATACATAAAATATCCAAACCCATCAATAGAAAAAAGACACAGAAATTGTAGAATAACTCCTTTTATTAATATCTCCCAAGTGTTATAAACTCTGTCCACCTTGCGCACACAGCTACAGGGGTCCACGCACTCAGCTACGGACTTCTACCCTAGGCCTCTGCGCACTCAACTATAGAGCCTCTATCTACACTATGACCTAAGACTTAGAATTCTTGTTTCAAATCTATGACTCTATTCCATGTTCGATTGATTTCTTTCTCTTTTTTTAAACTACTTAGAGCTTAGCTCTTTTCATACAATCCCATGGTCCGCAGACCATGGGTAGGTCTCTTACAGCCAACTTTACTTTACAAAAGAAAGGGTGAACTATCCTTTTTGACACATAACACCTTTGCGCTCCGCTACCACAAAATGCAGAGTCTTTACAATTATATTTAAAAAAATGACTTAACATGGGCTTTTAGCCCCAAAACTGCCCTTGGGGATCCCGCTCCCAACAGAAGGGATTCATGGATTGACTCAATCATCATAGGGAATAGGAAAAGAAGGAAGTCTAGAAGCTCCTAGTGATCAAGCTTGTATTAAGATGGTTGAGAAGGATATGAGGACTGGGAGAATTTAGGGAGAGAGGAAGCTATGATGATATCACATCTGAGAAACCCATAAGGCTTGTTGGTTGATGATCATGTAGCATAACCCTAATGATAGCCCAGTTGGGAAACCCATAAGGTTTCTAGCTAATAATCATAGAGTAAGCTCAATTGATAGTCTAGCTGAGAAACTTAAAATGCTTGCTAATTGATAACCATTGAGCAGTGGTTGTGCCTTACAGGGATGATAAATCCATTGGAGACAATGTTGGTTGACAACTTCTGAGAGGTGGAGGCACTTAAGGCTAGTGGGTTGATAACACATGAAGGTAGTTTCATGAGGTTAGGATGAGAAGACAAGTGGAAGTTCCACTGAGAAGCTATTGCAGAGTTCACTCTTATTCCTTCAAAGATAACACAACTAATAAAACCTCCTTATAATTAACTATAACTCTCTCTCCACATATGAATTGATGCTTTCTGTATCTAAATATGGGAGGTGTTTGGATGATGTATTATAAGTCCCACTACATAAAAGGAAGAGTTCCCTACTTTATGTTAAATTTATTGTATAGTTGGTGACGAGAGGTAGGGTAGCCTCGAGACACCCTATTTGTAGATGATGATACCAGTGTTTTCATACTACCTAATTGGATTATTTGGTGGGTAAAGGTGGGCTACCTTTGGAAAGCTTTTTTCAGCTAGAAGTATTTCCTTTACTTTATTGAACACTCATCCTCAATGTCTAGAATATAGCTCATGGGTGACAGTTGCAAGTAAGCTTGGTTGTAGCTTGTCTAAGGTTGGGTGGAGAGTTGAAGTCCCATTCTTAGTTTCTAGTTCAGCTTGCAATACAAGATAAGTGTTACATTATTTTTCTCATCTTTGAATGATGTGTACATGTTTGTTGCACTATTTAATGCTCATGTTGATATTGAGGAATTTGATTTCCTATATAAATGTGGAATGTTGATTCTTGTATAAGTTCCTGAGAAATGGATAAATTTTTGTACGTGTCATGTGGGCGTGAATCTATGTGTTTCTTTCATTTAATTGATGATCTTGGTCTAATGGAATGGTATTCTATTTATTTTATTATATGCTCTGTGTATATGAGTTGTTATAAATTTCAAAAATAATTAATATAAATATATGTGGTTGGGAAAATGGACTATGTCCCTTGTGGTTTGGTGAAGTAAATTCAGATGTGTGTCTTTATTTTCCTAGGTATGTTAATGGCCCAAGATTTATTTTTGTCCCAGGGAACTATAAGACTGATTTATTTATGTGCTTCAGTGTGGCTTAGCTGACAACATGGGCACAATGAATTTATGGTTTGTAGGGCCAATATGCGCCAGTAATATTTTATGAGATCTATTGATTTTAAGTCTTGACCTCATCGAGGGTAGGTTTATTACTCACTAGTAGTCAGTCAATTGTAGTCGGGCCTATTTTAAATCAAAGGGAAAATATAAAAGTTTCTAAGTATAAAAAGCTTGCAATATAGGTCAATCTCACCTATGGGACTCACCAAGTTGGGGTTCGGGAAAGTCAGTCAAAACGCCAACCTCCAAAAGAGTTCATGTTTAACTAAAAGGGGTGTAGGTCGACTAGTCAGGTAAGTCCCGCTAGATGGGATTCAATCTAGTTGGGTCATGGTGAACAACCAATCCCAATGGTATAGTCGATTGGGACCTCTGATGCAGGAGCATCCGGACTTAGCCAGCAATGTGAAAGTTTGTTCACATGTTGTGGCTAAACAAATTGAATTTCATTGACATGATTGGTCAAAAGCCAGTTTTACTGAGAGGGTTGGATCTCTCAATAAATGAGTTGTATTTCATTATTGTAATAGTTAGAAGTTGTCTTACTTTAGGTTCAAAAATAAGTTGTTAGCATAGGTGTGTGGTAGAGCTAGGAATTAGAGATTTACTGTTAGATTGATTAAAAATAGAGATTGATTTGTTAAGCATAGTTAGAGTAATCTTTGATTGATAAAAGGAAGGAAGAAAATGTAATGAGAGGGAGAGGATTGAGTGGAGCGAGAGCAAGAATAGTGTGTGGATTGTATTTTCAATAGAGGTCTTTTATTTTTGTAATCGGGCCAAGGCTAAGACGTTGTAACAGATATTATATTAATGAAAATGATCCAGTGTGTATTTATATTGTAATCCTAGTGCAAACTCTTGTTTCTTTCAGTGTGTCTATGTCCTGACAGTTAACCGAATATTTTTTGTAATCTCACATTTAACGCAAATCTCAGTGGTTGTGGGTTTTCTGTGTATTGATAATAAATCGGGCTCAATTAGTATTAAGGGCTAATTTCGTGATTAAGCACGAAAATCCGTCATTAAGGGCTTTTCTTAATTTAGCGCACGTGGTTATATCCAAGAGCAGGTTTAAATAGTGTAAGTGGTATATCGGATGGAGAAAAGGCGGTAATTGGTATTTCGAGGAATACCTCCGATTTCATTCAGTGGAGGACACGTAGCAATGAGGAGGTGAGAGAAAAACCATTTTTCGGGTGGGTACTCTTCGTGCAAGTTGTGCCCCCGATATCCTTGCGAACCATTCAATCTGTCACGAGTTAATCGATGGTGGAGGATCAACAATTAGTTTCACTAATCGGTTGTAACGTCAACCGTTGGATCGATGAGAGCGTTAGATGGTGGAGATTGATTTGATAGAGTTCGGGTGAAAAGAGTGGAACCGAGAGATTTATGAATGTGGGCTCAATCTTTTTGACATCTGGCATTATGTTTTCGGAGTGTACATTCCCGTGTATCCATGTATTCTAATAGTTGAATGCTCTCGGGTTTTTAAATCAAAAGCAATCAATAAATGCTTTCGATAGGTTTTGTGGGCCCATAACCCACAAGTCTGGGTGTATTGATTTCAGATTGCAGCTTTGCTGCATCATTTGTGGTTTCAGAGCATAGAGATTAAGGTTGATTGCAGAAAAAATGATGCCAAGGGGAGAAGCTGACATTGGTCGAGGAAGACCTGAAGCAAATGTAGTTCTACTGGAAGAGATCCGTATTCTGCATACAATAATGGAAACAATTGAGATTGCTCAGAGAAGAATACCTGATGAAGGAGCTGACAGTGCTAAAGAAGAATCTTCTGAGGAAGAATTAGAGGAGGAAAATGAAACTACCAGAGTTATCAAGATGTTGGCGAAAGTAGGAGGAAAACCAAAAATGGAAATTCCTACATATGAAGGGAGTCTCAATTCAGAAGAGCTAATGGATTGGATCAATTCATTGGACAAATATTTTAACTATGAAGAGGAAGCTGATGACAAAAAGAAGGTGAAAATTGCAGTTACCAGATTGAAGGGTCATGCAGCTATTTGGTGGGAGGAATTACAAACATCTAGAACGAGGAAAGGAAAGTCCAAGATCAAGCAATGGGATAAAATGGTGAGTAAAATGAATGCCAAATTTTTGCCTAAAGATTATCAATTATATCTTTTTAAACAATTGCAAAATTTAAGGCAAAAAGGAATGTCAGTTAAGGAATACACAGAAGAGTTTTATAGAATGAGTATTAGAGAAGGACATGCAGAAGATGACATGGAGAAGGTAGCTAGATATATCAATGGCTTAAGGTATGACAACCAGGATGAGATCAGCTTGTTGAGTCTGAAGACTATTGAATATGCCTATCAAGCAGGTTTGAAGGAAAATGAGAAGATGTTGAGAAAACAGAATCAGAGGAATAGAGGAAGAAGCTTAGTAAGAGGTAGAGGAACTACCAAACCAAGGGGACAATAGCATTAGCATGAAGCAAGAAGCTCAAGTAGCAGACCACCACAAAGGGGAAACTTTAATAGAGGAAGATTTGCACCCAAAGGAGGAGGCCGAGGAAGATATGTTCGGTGTTACACATGTGGAGAATGGGAACATGTGTCATGGGATTGTCCTCATAATAAACCAGCAAGTTAGAGGAATGCGAATGTGGCTGAGGCAAAGCCAAAACCACCTCTACTTATGGAAAAGGAAGAACCCCCTGAAGTAGGAGAATCCTTGTTATTGAGAAGGACTTTGCTTAAGACAGAGAAGGAGATTAAAGAACCAGCTCAAAGGAAGAGTTTGTTCAGAACTACATGCAAATCAAAAGGTAAGTGTTGTAAAGTGATAATTGACAGTGGAAGCACTGACAACCTTGTTTCTACAGAGATGGTGGACAAGCTAGGATTGGTAAAGACAATACACCCTACTCCTTACAGAGTGTCATGGTTACAGAAGGGACATCAGATTATTGTGACAGAACAATGCAAGGTTGAGATACAAATTGGTAAGTATAAAGATGTGATATTATGTGATGTGATATTATGTGATGTAATTCCCATGGATGTATGCCATGTATTACTAGGAAGACCATGGAAATTTGATAGAAAAGCTATTCATGATGGGAGGAGAAACACTTATACTCTGGAGAATGATGGAACTAAACATACACTGCTGCCATTGAAGGATGAAGTTGACAAGCGAGCACTTGAAAACAGTGTTATGCTAATGAGTGGGAAGGAGCTGTTACAAGAGGTTGAAAAAGGTGAAGAAATGCATTTTGCTATCATAGGGAGACCTAAGGTAATTTTGACTTCCACAAACTTAGATGATTTACCTGAAGAAATTAAAACTTTGTTGAATGATTTTGTTGATATTGTTGTGGATGAATTGCCAAATGCATTGCCACCAATCAGGAGTATTAGTCATCATATTGATCTAATACTAGGAGCAAGTTTTCCAAACAAAACAGCATACAGATTAACTCCTAAAGGGAATGCAGAATTTGGAAGAGAAGTGCAAGAATTGATGGCTAAGGGGCTAATCAGAGAAATTCTTAGTCCATGTGTTGTACCAACAGTACTCAGTCCAAATAAAGGAGGTGAATGGCGAATGTGTACAGATTACCGAACAATAAACAAGACCACTATCAGGTATAGATTTCCTTTACCACGCATGGATGATTTGTTGGATTGTTTGAGTGGATCCAAATAGTTTAACAAAATAGATTTGAAGAGTGGATATCATCAAATAAGAATTCGAGAAGGAGATGAATGGAAGATTGCATTTAAAACAAATAGTGGGTTGTATGAGTGGTTAGTGGTGTCTTTTGGACTCACTAATGCACCTAGCACATTCATGAGATTGATGAATGAAGTCTTGAAGGAATATGCAGGCAATTTTGTTATTGTTTATCTTGATGATATTCTAGTTTTTAGTAAAAGTAAAGAAGAACATCTAGAGCATCTTAAGTTGGTTCTAAGAACTCTGCAGAAAGAGAAACTACTGATAAATATGAAGAGATGTAGTTTCATGAAGGAAGAATTAATTTACTTGGGATTTGTAGTTTCTAAAGAAGGATTGAAAATGGATCCAGAGAAAGTCCAAGTAATTTGGGACTAGCCTATTCCCAAAAATATATTTGAGGTAAGGAGCTTCCATGGTCTTGCAAGTTTTTATAGAAAGTTTTTCAAAGGCTTTAGTCAGATTTGTGCACCAATTATTGAAACAATCAAGGAGACTAATCAACCATTCAAGTGGACAGAAGCATCAGATAGGAATTTAAGTTGCTGAAGGAGAAAATCACAGAGAAACCAGTTTTGGCTTTACCTGATTTTGAAAATGTATTTCAAGTTGAAACAGATGTTAGTGTAGTTGCAATTGGAGCAATTTTGAGTCAGGAACAAACACCAATAGCATACTTTAGAGAGAAACTAAATGAAGCTAAGAAGAAGTATTCTTCTTATGATAAAGAATTTTATGCTATTGTACAAGCCTTAAGGAAATGGAGACATTATTTGTTGCCAAAGGAATTCATATTGTATTTAGACAATCATGCCTTACAGTTCATCAATAACCAGTCGAAGTTGAACCAGAAACATGCCAAGTGGGTAGAATATTTGCAAATCTTTACTTTTGTGATAAAACACAAGAATGGTAAGCCAAATAAAGTCATTGATGCATTGAGCAGGGTAAGTTTTATTGTGCAAGAATTCAAAGTGGGTGTTGTAGGATTTGAAGAAATGGTTGAAATGTATAAAGATGATGCAGATTTCAAAGATATCTATATAGTAGTTCAAAATCCAATAGTTCATAACAGAAGTCAGTGGTTAGATTATCTTATTCAAGGAGGTTTATTGTTCAAAAACAAGAAGTTGTGTATTCCCAAATGTTCTATGAGGGAAAACATAATAAAGGAGAAACATAGTGGAGGATTATCTAGTCACTTTGGACAAGACATAACCTTTGCATAGGTAAATGTTTTTATTATTGGCCAAAGATGCAGACTGATATTAAGAGATTTGTTGAGAAGTGTAGGATATATCAACATGCTAAAGGGAAAAGCCAGAATACATGATTGTATCAACCATTGCCGATACCAAACCGACCATGGGATGTAGTTAGCATGGATTTTGTTTTGGGATTACCAAAAACCCAGAGAGGGAATGATTCCATTTATGTTGTAGTAGATATATTTTCCAAGATGGCACATTTCATTGCTTGCAAGAGGACTAGTGATGCAACACATATAGCTAATCTATTTTTTTCAGAAATTGTAAGATTACATGGATTTCCTGTAAGTATTGTGTCTGATAGAGATACAAAGTTTGTAGGGCATTTTTGGAAAACTTTTTGGAGGAAATTGGGAGATAACCTTAGTTTCGGGTCAGCATACCATCCTCAAACAGATGGACAAACCGAGGTAGTAAATAGGAGCTTGGGGAACATATTGATAAGTTTAGTGTATCAAAATCCTAAGCAATGGGATTTAGCACTAGCTCAGGCTGAGTTTGCTTATAATGATACTCCAAACTGAAGTACTAGGATGAGTCCATTTCAGATTTTTTTGGAATGAATCCAAGAAGCGTGTATGAGCCCAAAAATTTGGATAAACAGGAGACAAGAAGTGAAAAAGTTGAAGAGCTTGCAGAGCAGATGTGGAGATTACAAGAAGATGTCAAAGGCAGATTGTAGGAAAGTAGTGGAAAATACAAACAGAGGGTAGATGTGAAAAGAAGAGAGAAAAAATTCCAAGTGGGAGATTTAGTGATGGTGTATTTGAGAAGAGAAATATTTCCTGCTAAAACTTACAATAAGCTAAAAATGAAAAAGATAGGACCATGTAGAATTAAAAGAAAGTTTTCAAGTAATGATTATGAAATTGAATTGCCAGAAGGGATTGGGATATCACCTATATTAAATGTTGCAAATTTGTATCCATACAAAGAGGAAGAGACAGAGCTATAGGAGGAAACTACAAGAGATGAAGTTCAAACTGTGAACTAGGAAGAACAAATGCCAAAGACATCTAAGAAAGAAGTGGAAGTTATTTTGGAGAAAAGAGTATCCAAAAGAACCAGAGGACAGAGTTATTTCCAATATCTAGTCAAATGGAAAGGACAGTCAGTGGAGGATGCTAGCTGGTTGACAACAGCATAATTGCAGAAGTATAGAGTAAGTACTGAAAGTTTGAAGGACGATTCTTTTCTTCCCTGGGAGTCTGATGCAGGAGCATCTGAACTTAGCCAGCGGTGTGAAAGTTTGTTCACATGTTGTGGCTAAACAAGTTGAATTTCATTGACGTGATTGGTCAAAAGCCAATTTTACTGAGAGGGTTGGATCTCTCAAGAAATGAGTTGTATTTCATTATTGTAACAGTTAGAAATTGTCTTGTTGTGGAGGTAAATCCCCTCTGCGGACAGAGGTGATCCCTACTAGCCCAAATGGGGTCTAGCAACAATCAAACAACACTAACACGCAGGTTCCTAATTGCAAATCAAAGACCGATGATGAGGGCCTACCTAGAATCCAACGCTAGTGCTTGTAGAAGAGTCAACGCCCCCGTTCTTTCACTCCGGCCAGTCACAATCCCCATGATCCTCGTGAACGAACACCTGCACATGCAAAGAAAGACACAAATACAAGCATAAAATCCAATAGATGCAACTATATATCAGTCAGAAAGGATATAACTCAATCATCATTACAAAGACAATAAGAGTGGAACCATAATGATAGTCGTCTATTATTATTGATAAACAAGAAGAACTAACAAACAACCATAGTTCTGACGTCAAATCCTCCTTTGGCTGGGTGATCAGCAGCACATGCCTTGCAAAGCTTGTTGGGAATAAGGAACAAGCCTCTCTCTCCTTGGTTACTTGGACAAGAATCTCCTCACTTTAGATTTAGCCTTATGGGAATGAAGAAGGCTTCTTGTAGCATGAGCTTAGGAATTCTCAGACTTTGGGACTTAGAATTTGGAACTTGGAGACTAGAACTAGCTTGTCAAAGGCAAGGACAAGCTTTTATAGATAGAGGGGAAGGAGTTAGGATCATCCACAATATTCATGGGGTCGACTTTATCACTAAGAAGCTTCCATGAGAAGGTGGCAAACAACTTCCCTTCTATGGAGATTCGAAGCCAAACTGGCCCAACTCAATATAGATTCAGTTCATGAGTGGGTTAGGAAGAACCTTTGTAAGTTTGTTTATTAAAAACTTTACCCAACTGGGCTGGCACGAGTGCGACTATGAGACAGAGTGCCAGCTAGCGCGCCCTCTTTGGAGGATTTCCCCCATTGGCGCGAGTGATACACAGTGAGAACGCGTTAATGGAAAAAGGGTTGTTTTTATGGGTATTTTGCAGAAGGTGTCTTCAGGGGATATGAAGTTCATGTCTAGGGAAATACAAGGCAAGTGTTTCCAGGTCATGCCACTTCTCACAAGTCCCGAAACGAGTCCTCCAAGGTGCGGGAGAAGGGGTAACAGGGACAGTGACAAATTACTGTGTAACATGTCTTATTTTAGGTTCAAAGATAAGGTGTTAGCATAGGTGCGTGGTAGAGCTAGGATTTAGAGATTTACTATTTGATTGATTAAAAATAGATATTAAGTTGTTAAGCATAGTTAGAGTAATCTTCGATTGATAAAAGGAAGGAAGAAAATGTAATGAGAGGGAGAGGATTGAGTGGAGTGAGAGAAAGAATAGTGTGTGGATTGTATTTTGAACAGAGGTCTTTTATTTTTGTAATCGGGCCAACGCTGAGACTCTGTAATAGATATTATATTAATGAAAATGATCCAACGTGTATTTGTATTGTAATCCTGGTGCAAACTCTTGTTTATTTCAGTGTGTCCGCGTCCAGACAGTTAACCAGGTATTTTTTGTAATCTCACATTTAACGCAAATCTCAGTGGTTGTGGGTTTTCTATGTATTGATAATAAATCGGGGTCAATTAGTATTAAGGGTTAATTTTGTGATTAAGCATAAAAATCTGTCATTAAGGGCTTTGCTTAATTTAGTACACGTGGTTATATCCAAGAGCGGGTTTAAATAGTATCAGTGGTATATCGAACTGAGAAAAGGCAGTAACTGGTATTTCGAGGAAGACCTCCGATTCATTCAGTGGAGGACATGTAGCAATGAGGAGGTGAAAGAAAAACCGCTTTTTGTGCGGGTACTCTCCACGCAAGTTGTGCCCCCAATATCCTTGTGAACCGTTGGATCTGTCGCGAGTTAATCAATGGTGGAGGATCAGTGATTAGTTTCGTTGACTGGGTGTAATGTCAACCATTGGATTGGTGAGAGTGATGGATGGTGGAGATTGATTTGATAGAGTTCAGGTGAAAAGAGCGGACCCGAGAGATTTATGAACGCAGGCTCAATATTTTTGAGATCTGGCATTATGTGTTTGGAGTATATATTCCCCTGTATCCATCTATTTTGATAGTTGAATGGTCCTGGGTTTTTAAAGAAAAATCCATCAATAAACACTTCTGATAGGTTTTGTGGGCCCATAACCCACAAGTCCATGTGTATTGATTTCAGATTATAGCTTTGCTGCATCAGCCTCTAGATCAGGAGTTGAGCCAGTCATCCAAGTTGGGATCGAAGTCAGATGGGACCCATGTCTAACATTGCAGATGGCATGGTCTGAAGGGTGACATGGTGCCACAGTGGTGTGACATGTGGCACCCAAAATTTACCTTTTATAAGGTCCAAATGGGCCAAATATGAGTGACACAAGGCATTCCCAAAGGAGGCCATGTGGAGGGCATGTTTTTAGCATTATGTGGGCATGACATCATTCCAGTAAGAAATTTCGTTCCTAGCCCAGGATACTTTGGGGGAAGGAGTTATATGGCCAAGAGTTTGGACCAGGGACTAGGATTGTGAGCATTGGCATAGATCGATGACTGTGATGGACCATTGTTAAGACTACCATAGTGAAACGCAGAAACCCCCCCCCCCCTGATGTGTCAGGGGGGTTCTAGATTTACTATTGGTGGTTAATTTTCCCGTGTGCTAGGAAATTTTGGATGGACCTCAGAAGTTTTTTATGTGCACCACAATTATTTTGGCTTGTGATAAAAGGGTCAGGACTTGTGTCGCGATCAAGTCCATCGAAGCAATTTGGCCTTCATGGCCATCGGATGAACCCTAGAGGTTTGATACCCTAGATGTTTCAGAGCTAGCACAATGGGTAATGTTTAGGGAAGTATGTCCTAAGGAAATTATAAATTTCCATACATATGTTGGACCAGGAAGTTCTATCCTAGGAGGATTGAAAGGGTGACGTCAGGATGATGCCATCTTGGGATGACATCACCCTAGCATTTAAAAGAGGAGCATCATGGAGGAATTTTGAGATTTATGTCCTAGGACGAGGACTTTTTCATTTTTTAATGTTTAGGGGTTTTTTCCCACTTTTCGGACACTGAAATATTTCAGCTGAGGCATATGATGAACCTCCTAGGATTTTATTCCTGATATGATGTGGAAATGAGGGTCCGCTTGGATATAACATGTGTTGTGTCATATTTTATGTATATGGGTGAAAATGAGGGGATTTTAACCTTTATATATATATATATATATAAATATATATATATAATATTATATAAAATATATAGTATGCAAGCCATGGAAGGGGGTATCGTGAGTAAGGAGTGGCATAGGTCAGGGTGGCAGTTTCTAATAGAAATGTCACATGGTCCCTTGAGAGGGGACGACATGGTAATGACTTGGACAACCACATGGAAAGTCAGAATAATGTGGCAGAGGCTAGTAGGCCAATCTTTAAATGGCCATAACTTTTGATCTAGGAGTCATAATGTGGAAAATTTTATATCATCGCAAAGGTCTTGACGAGATGAATGTGATGGTGTTGTCTATTTGGGTTTTGAAAGTTTTGAAAAATATTGAAAAATTTAGACCCCATTTCTATAACTAGACCTTGAAGGTTAGGTCATCATAGTAATAGCCTCCTTCTACCCTTAATGTGGATTATGGGTGGTAAGGGGGTGTGTTACAAGGTAGGTACTTTTCATAGAAATATTTCTCAAATATTTTCTAAGTCAATTCATATTTTTTAATACCTTTGACATTTCTAAAATCTTCCCACCATAGGTCAAATTTATCTTTCCACTTAAAAATGGCTACATTGGCCTTCATATTCTCATAATATTCATGGAATATAAAGTACTTCTTTAAGCTCGAAATACAGGCTTATAATTGTTCATTTTTCTTAATTTCTCCATCAAAGGTATGGGAATTTTCTTTCTTGAAAGCTTTTTTTGTTGTGCTTTTCTCACTCTCCCTTTGTTGGTGGTGTCTTCCTCACCTAGTTGTAGCACTAGATATTTTTTCATGGTTCTTTATTTATTTTTCTCAGGTGTTGAGTGAAGTTCCCCCTCTCACTATGTCTTCACTTGCATGCCTATGCATATTCTTTGAATTTCTACCTTCTACCTTATTGGTTTCCCATCTATACTTTTGGGCTTTGCTTGGATTGATGCCTATCCAAATAACTAGCACTAGGTTTGTGTTTCCTTTGTCTTTACAAATATGATATGCTCTACAAATATGATTTCATTCACTTTTTCTTGCCTTTCTTGAGCTATAAAAATATTTTCATGTTGACGGTGCTGGACCCGCCAACATGTCAAGGGTATCTCCCTGGTAAGAAGTCCCAATTTAACCCCAGACCGTTTGGTGTAGGAGTCCCAATAGTGGGTCATAAGGTAATTCCTTGACCATGGTATCACACAGAGACAAGTAGAATAACTCTGTCAGTAGTAAGGGTGTGACTGATGCAGTGAGTCAAGGAAGGTGTATGATAGGTTCCAACACTTCAAAGGGGGAAGGAGGTGAAGGTGAGTTCCAAGTTGAAAGGGTTCAGTCCCAACTCGGCTAGGAGCACATGACACAAAGGACATGCACAGCTTCCGGCTGAGCAGTCCACTCGGATGTGGCAATCACATCATAAAAGGTAAGTTAACACGTACAACACTCGTGAATCAGTCCGAGACGAGTGTGGTGGTTGTTATATAAAGGTTCAAGTGAAAGGATTGTTCGATGTCCAGTAGAGAAATCGACATGGATGGTGACATCATTAACAACATATGCAACACATTAACAACAACATTCATATAATTGAATCTGAATCAGTTCACACACAAGTATGTAAGTTAAACAACAAATATCATTAAAGCAACCGGAGTAGTCCAACTAAAATAACAACATATTTATGAAAATGTGTTGGCTCTTATTATATAAAGAAGTGTAAGTCACAATCATAAAATACATCCATGTAAACCTACTAGCCCCAATAGTGGAATGTTACAGCCACATCCACCTACTCCTCCAAAGAGATGTACTAGCTCCGTGCAGTGAAGAAGCCAAGGCGGATTAAAACACTATCCAAGCCTGCTTCAAAATAGTCTTAATAGAAGCTTGGCTTACCAAAAGCCCATACAATGAGTTATGAGGGACTATTTATAGCAAAGGGTCGGGTGACCCTTGACATTCCCCTTTGTGATAGTTCAAATACCCTCATGACTCTTCACCTACTCTATGACTGTTACATCCAATTGTTGACACTTGACATGACTCAACATTACAATGCAAATGCACTCATATGAGACAACATGGCTTGAGCAAGCCTTGCAAGACATCACTGGAACTCGGCCCACTGTAGTGAGACCAACTCTTTAACATCATTGTGATGGTGAAGTTGGTGACCTGATGCCAAGCTTGGTCATCCATGATGGTGTGCATGCACCTCATGGTGACATCTTGTTGAAGCGAACTCTTGCCTTCGTTGCAACTGGTGCATTGGTTCGACCCCTTCATCCAACTCGTTTGCTAACATGTGCATTGTCTTCTTGGGTGCGGTTGAACCAGCAGCACACTAATGCATAGCGTCCGTGTTGATCTTCAAGTTTGTGTTGGTGGTCATGTGCATCAACTTGCTAAAAATACCCGGTCGGTTCCAATTGGACTTGCTTCTTGTCTTCGCCTTAGTGAGTGTGTTCAATGGGTTGGATTGCATGCATGTGCACAATGACATGCATGTTGTTGAATCCCTTACGTGTGATCAACCACATTTCCCACCATGT
Organism: Pinus taeda; assembly: GCA_000404065.3. Lineage (NCBI taxonomy): Eukaryota > Viridiplantae > Streptophyta > Pinopsida > Pinales > Pinaceae > Pinus > Pinus taeda. The sequence goes on along the minus strand of APFE031541345.1, from coordinate 105,542 downwards.
CTACTCCATGTTAGCTGTTGGGATGGATCTTTAACTTGTCCGGGCATAGTTTCATCCATGAGTGCACATTGCACCCACTGATGTTCCTGATCCTACTGTAACTCATTCGTCTGTCTGTGCAACTTCATGTTCTTCTTAAGTTGCTACTTCAGAACATGCAACTCCTTATTTGTTCCATCTTCTGCCTTCACCTGATCTTCATGTCGCCTCGTCACTCCATAGCCGAAGTCTCCAAAGTTTCTCTCATCATCGATGGACCTTCTTGAGCTTGCAACCTTGTTCCATCTCTGTGTTGTCAACAACCCTCCTCTTGCATTCGTTGCATTTGATATGTTGTATTCAGTTTTTGTTCATGATGCTTCTCACTGTGACGTTTCCGCTTGTTGTCCTTTTCTATGAATATCTTGATGTCTTTGTGAGTAGGAAAGTTCATAGACACTTGATTGACTGCATCCCCAAGTGTGCTCTGAACGGTATCCTCATCTTTTCTCTCCTGGAAACCATTGTACCTATACTACTGAGAGGCAGATGAACACCTACGATACCTGGAGACATGGAAACACTCATATCAAGCAATCTCTCAGTCGAAAACCAAAATGAGCATGAGAACTGACTTGCAACATACCCGAGTAAATGATCATGAAAGTTGCACAATTTCGGTCGGGAGGTCAGGAGACCGACTGCCAAGACTACTCAATGTTGGGTTGTGTTATATCCTTTCCACGACTAGCCCATGTAGTTAACCGAGGGGTTAGAGGGGGGGGGGGG